>JACVVK020000021.1:1505000-1517500 GCA_018292915.2 Batillaria attramentaria
AGCCCATGAACACCCTTGGGGGAAAACAAAACAGACATACAAAAACCCCACACAACAGAGCATCCTTCATCGTATTACTGACATAAATGTATAGCAGATGAACATGACAGACTGCTCAGACAATGCAACAGACATTTCGCGTTCATACCTACACCAAATGAGCCAAGGAAAAATCTCAAGCGGGAGCGGCCAATCAACGATTTCATATGGAGCGACGTTTACACCAAACCAGCCTGCGGCTTTGCACCAAAGCTTAAGCCCTGTTTTGCAACTGAATTTTACGCTAAACTCGGTTTTAAAACTGAGCTCAAGCCTTAAGATCGGCTCCACAAACTGAGATGAAGGTTTCAGCACAGTTTCGTACATACCAAACGCACAAACAATGCAATACGTATACTGTTCCACAACGAGCTTCAGCCTTCGGCTTTGGGCTCCAAATTTCATCTCTGTCACCTCCCTCTAAGTACACATATGGCCCTACCCCCGAAAACCAACCTGTAATAGTGTATGACGTAACGCCAAGGTCATGTGTCGTTTTTACAAACACGCAACACGTACGACTAAAGGCAGATAAAAGCACAGAAACAGAATCACGAGAGACATAATGATAATGATAGAACGACCCCTTACCTTGAGAGGCGAGTTGCTGCTGCCGTGTGCGGTGATACCGCCGTTGTCGGAGGTGAAGATGATGACGGTGTCGTCAAGCATGTCTTTGCTGCGCAGCGCCTCTGTCACGTTCCCGATTCCCTCGTCCATCGCCGCCACCATACCGCACACGGTCTGCCGGTCGGGGTCCTTGATGTGGCTACACGTGCCGTTCACGTATTTCTGCGGAGAATGGGAGAAGAGAGAGAAAAACTTATGCTGAATATAGCCAGTCTGTACTCTTTGTTGCTTGCGTCATTTTTCGTGGAACTCTCTCTCTCTCTCCCGTATGTGGTGGAAAAGGTCGTTAAACTCCCAAACACCCACCCCTCCACCCACCACGCCCCCCCCTCTCTCTCTCTCTCTCTCTCAAAAACACACACACACACACACACGCACGCACGCACTGCACGCACACCGCGCACGCACGCACGAACGCAGGCACACACACAAGAAATTCTTGATAATACTAATTCAGTGACAGACAAAATATTTGCAGAACGATTTCACACCTCTGGTGCCTGCATGGGAGAGTGAATGGCTTGGTAAGCCAACATGACAAAGAGAGGGTTCACGGGGTCATGGTCGTTCACCACATTCACCACCCAGTCGGACAGCAGCTCCGTGGAGTACTTGCCGTCCGTGAAATACGCCAGGTTCTCGTTGTGTCTGAACGTTTGAAGATAACATTCGAAACAAACTGCAGGCAGTAGATTCATAAATTATTGTACCTAAAAGTAAAATGAAATACTGATTGATCGGAGACTGAGTTGTATCTAGTTTTCTAAAATATATAAACTACGATTCCTCTCTCTCTCTCTCTCTCTCTCTCTCTCTCTCTAATTTCATGCTTTTCTAACAATTATCGGTGTACCAACGGCAAGTTAGAAAACTGGCCTTTGCGCTTAAAACTTCTATTGTTGGTAAATAAGGAATCATTGTCATTGTCATTGTCTATTTACATGTATCTGTTTCTTCTGTGTGAATAATGAACCCGTTCAGCAGACGATGGGTACGCCGAACACAAAGTCGCTGACGACACTGTACGCATCGTACTGTATCGCTGAAAGTAAACAGCTTTGACCATTTCAAAGACTAGTAGGCTAACTTATGTACCTGAAATCGTAATGGCCGTTAACATCTTTGTGCGTGTAGTGGTCCAGTCCATCAGTGTACGAGCCGTAGAAAGATTCGAACCCTCGAGCTCGAGGTGTGTAGCGCATGTCGCAGAAGCCGAGGTGCCACTTGCCGACCATGTGTGTGTCGTAGCCGAGCTTCTTCAGGTACTGCGGCAAGAGCTTGATTTTCTCCGGAACGAAAACTGGGACGTACGGACGCATCTTGTTATGCTGGAGACCCATGTGAAAGGGGTAGACCCCTGCAAGAGAGCAGCGTGACAACAAACTCCATCAGTTTATTATAATACCGAATACTGTTAGGTGGGTGGGTGTGTGGGGGTTTGGGGGTTTAACGTCCTTTTCCACCACATACGGGTGATATCAAAGACGGGGCAACGAGGAAAAAAGCCAGCACAAATATTTGGCCCCAGCCGGGATACGAACTCACGACCCGAATTAGAAGCCCAACGCTCTACCATTCGGCCACCCCGGCTCCCCTTATACCGAATACATGCTGACAGAAAATCTTAAAGGTGTGGCGGATGTTGTTTATTTGTTGTAATGTACTTTCCAGATTACTTGACAGTCTAGTTCCTTAATGTTTTCAGAAACTAAAATTTATGTCAAGATCGTCTGACAGCCATTTTCTTGCTCAATATTTGTTTGTTTGTTTTTTTCTCCTGAAATTTTTCATTAGAAAACAATCGCCACCCAAGCGTGAAAAAAGCTTTCCTTTAATTATTGCGACAATTGAACTATCCTAACCTGTGTAACCTAACATGACCTCACCTCACCTAAACTATACTAGACTAATCTAGACTAAACTAAACTAAAACTGAAAATCAAGGAAAGGAGAAGAGAGCTGTACTGGCAGACACGTTCCTAAGAAGGCACAGACAATAATTATACAAAGACTTACAAAAAAAAGCAGTATATCATAATTATTACCAGTAAAAATTGCAGCCCGGGACGGTCCATCCAGCGGATGCACATACGACTGATTAATCAAGACGCCATCTTGAAGGAGGGTTTCCAGGTTCGGAGTGCGCATGTCCGGATCTCGCCAGCTGACGTCACTCCAGCCCAGGTCATCAGCGATGATGAAGATGACGTGGGGTTGGATGGCGGACCTCCTGACGTGCATGTTGACGAGGACAGCGACGACTATGAAGACGATGAGCGTGATGGCGTACAGCCCGATGCAAATCCACCTGAGTCGTGGAAACCTGGAGTCGGACTGCTCTTTTGCAGTCTCAGTGTCAGTCATGATGTCAAGTCAATGTCAGTTCAACGTACGAGACAATAAGTACAATGTCATTTGATTGTACAACTCGTCGTAGTTTTGCTTATTCTCAATGTCATGCACGTGATATTCAGCCGATCACTGCAGTATGGTAACCATGCAGTTAGGGCGTACCAAAAGTCCTGTCTGAGGTTCTCCAAAACATGAGCAGAGTATCATCTGATTTGACAGCATGGGTTTTGTTGTTGTTGTTGTTGTTTTACCTGCTCACAATGTCACGTGATATGATTCGGATCACTATACCGTGGTTTTCATTATACATGGCGCGTAGCAACAGCCCTGTCGAAGATTTTGTCAAGCACAAACCGACAATATACTACCTATATCAAAGTCGTACATGCCACGCCCAGAGGCTCACCTTTTTTCCAGTGGCTACACAGTGTTTTTCCCACCCTGACAATTCTTTTTCCCCCGGCAGTTCAACATCCCAGTCACTCTTGTAGAGGGGACGTTAGCATCAACTCCAGTCCAGGCAGCTGTATAGTCTATTCTCGCTGTTGTGTCGTCTTTCAGATCTCTTCGACACTAACGTACACTTTCTAAAAATCCTTTGCTTTGGGAGATGCGTGTATCAACACTGCATCCATGCTGTTTTGCCACCATTTACTTTACTGTCAACAAGAGCCACAATAAGGAAACAACTTGTCAGGAAAACTCTCTGAAATAATTATGTTTAGAAGTCACTTGGCAATGAGGAATCATTACGAGAATGATCTGATAGGCACAGCACTTCAGCAATCGGCTTGAATATGTAACGCGCAATTTCATTGGTTGAGAGGGTTGTTCGTGTGCAAATCGTTATAAGAACTTATGTGGGATGAATAATGACTCTACGATATCTACCTACTTATCTACCGCCATCGTGTAAAAGGGTTCAAGTGCCATGGATTTTTAAAGCGTTTAGGTCCAACGCCAATAACGCGTTTCTGTATTATGTTCAATGTCCATGCATAGTAATAAGATTCGGTGCGCGTGAGCAGAAATTAATCAAGATAAGATTAGCCAAGGTGTCCCGCATTACGCAGATGGTGAAGGGAACAAGACAAGACATAGCCGCGCCCAGGTGGACTCGGATCCTATCATACCATACTGGAGCGAATAATCGATCCGTATGATTAAGGTACTGTCAGCGATCTATGAACAAGCACAATATTGATGCAGCTCCATAAAAACAACAACTTGGGAAAGAGTGCGTGCAAGATATTCAGCCTTTATTTCATGACATACTTATTTGGATCAACACAAACCTCTGAAGTCAACAACTCGGGCAAGAGACTGAAAAAGTGGGGACAGCTTCTGGTAAAATTTGTTCGGACAAAATTGAGAAACCATTAAATAGAATTTAATGAAAGAAGAACAGGAAGCAGAACATCTATACTGCAACATACGAAAGACAAGCAATCTAACAATCAATACAACCATCAATACAATACAACCTAAAAAGATCCCCCCCCCCACACCACCACAAAAAAAACCCTAAAAACACCCCCAACCAAACAACAACAACAACAACAAACAAAAAACCAAAACAATAAACCCAACAACAAACAAAACAACAACAACAAAATACAACAAAAAGAACAAACCCGAAAAACAGCACTGTCTCCAACAAAACAAAACAAACAAACAAACAAACAAAAAAACCCAAAACTTTTTCGACTTTGTACTACACGGCCGAGAATAAAGGCAACTTTGATCCCTCCTCCCCTCCCCCGTGTCCCCGAAATAATTATGCTAATACATAAACGACGCTCAGTCTTGCAAAATGTTGATATCCGCTTTCGTTATTGTCCACATACATAATGACTACCTCCCTTTTCTATCATTTCTCCAGATTAAAAAAACAAACAACAAAACAACAACAACAACAACAACAACAAAACCACACACACACACAGTGCAAATGTCTGTCACATTATGCATTTTCTGCCTCATTTTGCCCCTGACCTGGCAGAGCAAGTCAGCAAGGGAGACAATACCCTCCCTTTACTCCCACTGCTCTCCCCTATCTCTTCTAACACCATCCGGGCGACCAGACGCCGTCGAAATCATCAGGATCAGAGGCAGCGCTGGGCTTGGGATCAGCAGCAGGGACTAGTGATTTCCTCAGCTCCTTCATTCTGCCCACCAGTTCCTGGACCTTGTCTGTACTATTGGCAGCAAGGTTCACCTGCAAACACCGACGGAGAGAGAGAGAGAAAAGTCATTTAGGACTGTGCCATTGTTCGTTTTCACGGCTGACCTGGCGTCTGACGTATGGGGAGAGGCGGTCGGGGGTCTAGTGGTTAAAACTTTGTCACCAATGCGAGAGGTCAGGTTCGAGCCCTACTCTCTGCGAAGAATTCTTCTGTCTCGTATGTGGCGCCGTTCATTCGGGCCGACCGTCGGGGGTTCTCTCCGGGTACTCCGGCTCCCCCCCTCTCCGGGTACTCCGGCTCACCCCCTCACCCCCCCCCCCCTCGGAAATGTTTTTCTCAACAAATTTAAAAAAAAGTAAATGCAATTCTAAAATTCCGAAACTTAAATTGCTGAGCTGGCCCTTCGCACCACGTGATAATAATGTGTTCATGTCCAAGTGTGTGAGACTGAGAATGCGTGTGATTCACGTGAGCGTGCGTGCTGGGTTTAGCTCGCGAAGCTTTGAAATATGTGGGATAAAGCGCCTATATTGCTGCTATTATTATTATTATTAGGGTCTAGGATATAAATGCGACACTGGCTTAACTAAGCTGCGCCTCAAAGACTAGTACGAGATGCAGAAAGGGAGACTGAAGCAAGTTTACGACTATTTCAGGGACTAAACGGTAATACACGATGAGGACAGTCCCGATGTCATAAGTCTCAGGCTAAAGCAAAGTCTCAGACTAATCTAGTCTCTTTGCATGCATCAGATCCCAGTGGGTGGGTGGACGTTTGGGAGTTTAACGTCATTTTCCACCATGTGTAAGAGTGATATCAAAGACGGGGCAAAGAGAAAAAGACCAGCACAAATATTTGGCTCCTGACGTCCTTTTTCTTGGTTTGTTTTTTGCTTTGTTCTTTTCTTTGTTTTGTTCTTGTTTTGGGATTGTTTTGTTTTGTTTTTGTTTGTTTTGTTCTTGTTTTGGGGTTGTTGTTGGTTTTTTTGTTTGTTTTTTGGTTTGTTTGTTTGTTTTACGGGGTGGGGGAGGGGGTATACAGGCTGCAGTAGGCTCTTGAAGTGCCCCCAAACATTATTTCGTACCGCCTCAAGGGGATCGTCGCTCAGGTCGTAGAGCTGAACGCCCGTGTTGTTCTCGTGCACGTGGTGGCTGAAGTCGGCTGGGCCGTTCACCAGTTTCAGGTCACCCACCCGGATGGCGCCGTTGTGGAAATGGTTGTTGACTGTGTCGTCAAAGTTGTACACCAGCTCTCTTCTGGGACTGGGGCCGCCCAACCGAATAGCCTGCCACTAAATAAATAAATAAAGAAATGACAGACTGCATATAGAGAGAGATTGTGGGGTGTTTGAGTGTTTAACGCCCTTTTCCACCACTTATGGGTGACATCAAAGACGTCGTAAATATCTGGCCCCAGCCGGGATTCGAACTCACGACGTTGAAAGTCCAATTCTCTACCGCTCGACTGTCCCGGCTACCGCGTCGACTAATATAGAGAAATAAAAGAACGAACACACACACACACACACACACACACACACACACACACACACACACACACACACACACACACACACACACACACACGCGCGCGCGCACGCACGCACGCACGCACGCACACACACACACACACACACACACACACACAAAACCAGGAATAGACAATAAAAAAAAAGAAAAGAGATCAATGAAAGAATTGTAGAAAGATAGATAGATAGATAACGAGCTAGATAGCTAGATATATAGATAGGTAGAATGAATAAAGAAATACATATCGTAATACTTGATGGGAATACCATATGAGTGGAAACAAATAAGAATGAGAATCAGAAAACTCTAATTATGAGAAATTTGCCTCCGACACTCCGAAATTAATACAAAAAACACAACAAAAACAACTATATGTTTGTTCGGTCGTTCGTTCACTCGTTTGTTCAAGTTGTTTGTTTGTGTGTACCTGATCAAAGCCATCCGTCTCGCGGATGATCGGCACTGTGTCACCGCCAGCAATAGACACAATGGTGGGGAGCCAGTCCACTTGATGGAACAGCCCCTCGAACGTGTAGTTCGTCTTTGTCAGTTTCGTGCTAGCCAGCAGTGTCGTCACTCGAGTCCCTCCCTCGTACAACTCGCCATTGCCACCCTGCAAGAGAGAGAGAGTGAAAGAGAGAGAACTCAGTGATTTCAGTAAAAGACGTTATGTATGGCCTCAGAATGTACACAAGGCTTATGGAATATTTAACTGGAGCAGTGTGTAAAAAAGGCTGGTGAGAGAACGAGTGTCTGGTTGGACATCGCAACACAAACGGACAGGAAAAAGAAAGAAAAGAAAGAAAGAAGACTGAAGAGGATGAAGAAGAAAATATGTGTCACTCAGATCGCGACTGGCGCGTCTTGGTGTTTCTTTTTTTCTTTAATTGATGAGACAATTAGTTAGTTAATTAGTTAGCAGGCACGTTTAGACTGTAACTGAGCCAGGAACCGAACCGAACCGCGCCAGGCCCGCGTTCCGGTGTTCAGTTACACTGCAGTTTTGTAGAAGCTGCGCTGACCTGTTACACAATGTTGGCCTGGCACCCGGCAAAGCGAGCCTGGTTCACATGCGTATGTATTAGTGGCACTTACTTATTAGGTCAATTATTTAGCTAGAATATAAGTAAGTGGGTGAGTGAGTGAGTTTTCGGGTGAGCGAGCCGGCGAGCGACTGAGTCAGTGAGTGAGTTTTGCCACCGACCGAGAAACCAACCCGCAACAACTAAAAAAGTAGAAAAGACTAGCCAAGAATCAATAAGCGGCTCTGTGTGTGGGTAAATTGCTCAGTCATAAACAACTCCATCAACATGTATGCACTGTGCTTACCTTGAGAGGAGAGTTGCTGCTGCCGTGTCCAATGTTACCGCCGTTGTCGGAAGTGAAGATGATGACGGTGTCGTCAAGCATGTCCTTGCTGCGCAGCGCCGCCGTCAAGTTGCCGATCCCTTCGTCCATCGCTGCCACCATGCCGCACACGGTCTGCCGGGCGGGGTCCTGGATGTGAGTGCAGGTTGTATTCAGATATTCCTGAAATGGGACAGACCAAGAACTGCAAAAGTAAGAGCTGGTAAACGAGCCATGGGGTCGGTGCCGGGTGGTCTCAGAATGGGAAGGTCTTGGGTTGAAATCCCAACGGAGCGAAACACTAAATTTGACCTTTGCCCAGCGTTGTAAAACCCCTCCCCCCTACCCCTCGGAAGAACACACACACACACACACACACACACACACACACACACACACACACACACACACACACACACACACACACACACAAACACACACACACACACACACACACCGTCCACAGAGAGAGAGAGAGAGAGAGAGAGAGAGAAACCAAAGCAAAACAAATCGACAACAAACCGACCAACTAACCAAAACAACAACAACAACAACAAAACCAAAAACAAATACAAACAAAATCCAACCACAAACGTGTGTGTGTGTGTGTGTGTGTGTGTGTGTGTGTGTGTGTGTGTGTGTGTGTGTGTGTGTGTGTGTGCGTGGGGGGGGGGGGGGCGTAAACACACTTATCATAACTGCATTCTGTATTATTATAAGCAGTGCCACCAGCTACCCAAAATCGAAGATGCGGCGGCATTAAACAGCTACACCCGCAAATCCAGGTGCTTGGAACGTACCTGAGGCACCTGGGCCGGTAGATGTATGGCCTGGTAAGCCAGCACCATGAACAACGGAACCCCGACATCGTGGTTTCGCACACGGTTCACGGCCCATCCCGACAGCAGGCTCGTGGAGTACAGGCCGTCTATGTTCTGGGCCACGTTCTCATTGTGCCTGTCAGCAGAATTATTTGTAGATCATTAGACTGAGGGTGAAACTGGGTGCGTGGCGTATTAACATTTACATAGGTTGATTCATCATGCGGTCACAGTGTTACATGTGGGGTCTGTTTGAGACCTTTCGTGTGAAATAAAGCGCTTGAAATCACTTGGAATGCAGTTTCAAAGCAGGTCAAATTTTAAATCGCGCCGTAAATCACTTGGAATGCAGTTTCAAAGCAGGTCAAATTTTAAATCGCGCCGTTAAACTTGGTCTACGAAATGACACACATTGTCGGTATCAATCTCCCCCACCCCATCACCACAACAAATACACAAATACACCCCCACCCCCACCCCAACACACACACACACACACACACACACACACGCACGCACACACGCACGCACGCACGCACGCACGCAAGCACACACATCGCACTGCCAATAAGTTGGTATTGTTCGCCCTCTCGTGCCATTAATTTTGCACCTTATGTATCGTATACACTACGGCCATCTACTCAGCATAGCGAGTGCAGTATTACCATGCGGCAACCCTAACCCTAACCTAACCCAACCCAACCCAAACACCCTAACCCTAACATAACCTGGCCCTATACCTACCCCCCCCCCACCCCCCCAATACTATACTAACTGAGGCATACTACCAGTGCATACACTACACTATATCAGCAATCGTACTTTCTGTCCTTTTGTCCATTATCACAAGGTAACCCTAAAGCCTACTCTTAACTGGGCACAACGCGCGAAACACACATGTGCACATCACAGTCGTTGGGCTCGGTGTGTCTACTAATTGCAAAACTGAACACAACTGTGCTCGGTGACAAACCGATTGAAGATGCAGTCCGCCATGTTTACGCGCCGAGTGACGTAGTACATCCAATCAGAATCTGTTGTGGAAACCACAGTCACAGTTGTGGCTATTTGAAATCCAGGTTTCTGTGATGACGCCACAGCGGCGGAAACCCCCCAAATCACAACTGTGGACATCACTGTGCTGCTCCGCGGTGCCCAGTTAAAGAGCCGGCTTAACCCTGGCCCTGTCACTGCCCCCCTAAAATACTAACTCTACTAAATGAGCCACACTGCCACTACACACTCCACACTGTACCAGAAGTCGTAGTTCCCGTCCTTGTCTTTGTGAGTGTAGTAGTCCAGATCGTCAGTGTAGAAGCCAAAGAAGTCGTCGAACCCTCGCTCTGCTGGCGTGTACTTGGTGTTGCAGAATCCCAGGTGCCACTTTCCCACCATTTGCGTCTCGTAGCCGAGGTGTTTCATGTATTGGGAGAGAAAGGTGTAGTTGCTTGGCACGTAGGCCGGGGTGTTGGCATGAAATCTCTCGTGCTGAAGGCCCATGTGGTATGGGTACATGCCTGCAGTAATACATAATAAGTATAAAATATATACGTTTTGCGTAAAATGCCAAAAACGATCGACAAAAAAGTGTTGCGCTGTCGTAATGTGGTACACGTGCTCTCTCTCTCTCTCTCTCTCTCTGTGCACGCGCGCACGCGCGTGTGCGCGCGAGCGCGTGTGTGATTCTCTTGGCTCTAAAGAACTCATTCCGATCGAAAATAAAAATAATTACCAGTAAACATGGCAGCTCGGGAAGGCCCATCCAGTGGGTGAACATAAGAATTGTTAAGCAGGACGCCATCTTTGAGAAGAGCTTCCAGATTCGGAGTGCGCATGTGCGGATCTCGCCAGCTAACGTCACTCCAGCCAAGGTCGTCGGCAATGATGAGTACCACGTGTGGCCTGGTCGACTGACGACGCATGAGGACGGCGACGATGATGAAGACGACTAAAACGACGATGTAGATGATGATAAAAGCTAGAAGCACTTTCGGGCATCTTCGTTCAGCAGGCTCCTCCGTGTCAAACTGCTCGTAGTGACCAGCGTTCGACTGTTGCCTGCTCATTCTTGAGTTGTCACCGCTCTTCATTTTCTTTCTTTCTTTCTCCTTTCCTTGCAGTTGTTGTTGTTGGTGGTGCTGCTGCTGCTAATACTGGTGTTGTTGTTGTTGTTGTTGTTGTTGTTGCTATTCTTGTTGCTCTTGTGTTGTTGTTGCTACTCTTGTTGCTCTTGTGTTGTTGTTGTAGTTGTTGAATAGTCAGTTGTCAGTCACTCACTGACTCTCGCAATCAAACTTAAAAAAGAAAAAAAAAAAACAAGAAACTTGTTGAATTTCAAAGTACAGTAATTCCCACCACTGCTGACGGACAAGCTTTCCACAGCGTTGCGGCTCTGGCGTATATAAACATGAAAGCATCTAAGTAGCAAAGACTCATGGGACACAGCTCAAAGTAAGTAAAGCCGTGCCTAACAAGATCACTGTTCCAGTAATTTTTACACCCAAACAAGAGTAGGGCCTACTGTCCCGGAAAAGGCAAAATGCTAACTCGCTGACACCGTCAGTGTGGCATACCGTAAGAGGCAGAACTTGCCAAAAGATCCACGGAACAGTACAAAGAACTGGAGAGGAGATGGTCAGTACAATCTGAGACAAGCAGTTAGTGACGGCGTTAAACAGTTGTACACGTGTAACACAATTTTCACCGACAGTCAATCAAATCTTAAAAGGGGCTCTGGCTAGATTGAGCAGTCTATGCAATATAAAAGGCTTTGAAACAGATATTGCTGCTGTAGCGTGTCTGAGTTCCTTGAAGGATCATAAAGACATAAAAGAGCAAATTTTGTTATTATCCTGGCACTCTTAGTTCACACCACCACCTTGAGTCCTCTAATGAAGAGTGAAACACTGTTGGTTAAGTATCTCCCCTGGAGATTTTGGTTAAACTGGAACCTTTCAACTGTCGAACACTATTGTAGTTCAGAACTGGGAGCTCGGTTAAGGCTGAAATTTGGCACGTGTCTCAGTCGTGCCACTCCTATCACACTGTGAAAACCTCTGTGTGATCCGTGACTCTTTAAAATAAATGGAAAAAGTATGTTAAAGAGACATCTCTGTTCTCAGTTGTAAAGCTCACTCATCTGGGTCACTAAAAGCAGATTGTGGATATCAGCGAGAAAAGAAATGCGAAAAACCACCTGCTCACGATGTTGATAACGGGTGGAGTTAAACAGAGTCAGAGAATGATCGCCAGTGGAATAAACACGAGAAGCATAACCACGTAGATTCCTATGCACAACAGCAGCACCCTTGGACAACTTGTGTCATCCATTTCACCAGAAACTCCAAGCACAAGTTGTTTGGTTGGATGGTTAGTTGAGGATTCAACGTCCTTTTCAACCATATACCGGTGACCTCAAACGCAGGACAAAGAGGAAGATGTCACTGCAAATATTTGGCTCCTACCGGGATTCGAACTCATGACCCGAGCATTGAAAGTCTTCCGCTCTACCAACTTCAAGCACAAACACTTCTTTTTGTGCTGAAGCACACACGCGGCTTAAACTCACACCACACTTGTCCAAGTCCTAATCTAA
>JACVVK020000021.1:1522500-1525000 GCA_018292915.2 Batillaria attramentaria
TATTTACTCACTGGGCAGTCCTCACACCTGGGCCCCATGTACCAGCCTTCCCTATTACAGCGGCATCTGCCGTACTCACAAGTTCCGTGACCGTTACAAATTTGCTTTAAAAAAAAAAAAAAAAAAAAAGAAGAAATAAATACACAAATAAATAAAAACCTAAAAAAACAATAAATAAATAAATGGCACAGATAAGACATAGGAATAGGAAACAATAGGAAACAAGCGAGCAAGTCATGATCAAGGGAAGCTGAGAGGACAAACTGAAAGAAAAATCAAATCAAATCAAATACATCTTTATTATCCCAAGCGGGAAATTTACGTGTGGTGGGCGTAAGAAAACAAGACAATGGTGCTCATCAAATAAAGAAACACATTAAAAAATGCACAATACAGACTGCAATTAAGGTAAAGATTTCTGTTAATTAAATATCACATAAAATAATGCTGGTACTTATGATGTGCATAATTTAGGAAAAGGCACACGCCAAAACACTCAACTTACCGTTGCTAGACTCAGAGAGAGAGAGAGAGAGAGAGAGAGAGAGAGAGTACACCCACCCCGTTGAGAGCCATACACGATTGTGTGCTTTGGCGGGTGACGATCTCACGTAGTCCGAGGCCGTCTGTGAGCAGTGCCATGCTCACCAGCATGAGACAAAGGAGCCAACACACTTTTGCCATATCTTCCAGCGCTGCCCACAATCAACCCTTTTGGTAACATGGACATGTTCAGTGCAAAGAGCCGCACATGCGAGCGTGCGTCAGTCAAGGCTGAGAAAGCAAACATTTATCGTGAAAGCCCTCGCAAAATCCGAAAGTAATGATGTTGTTCCCTCTCCCCCCCCCCCCACCTTCCCCCTCAATCTAATTTGAAAGTATACTTGTGTAAAATACCACCCTTCTTCACGCCAAATCACCCTTCAAACTTGTAATTTTCTAGTGCCTGTTGCTTATGCCCAACAACAACAACAACAACAACAACAACAACAACGCTGTCATCAGCATTAAACAACATCAACAAGAACAACAGCACTTCAAAACAAACCTTGGTTCCAGACGTAGACAATACGAGTGCTGCTGGTAGGATGTGAAACGTACACAGCGTGATATCAGTTTCATGCCCACTTAACTGACAGCTGATGACCTTCCAATCATTGCCTATTTCCACCGATTTTCGTGCCATGGAGCAGTTTACCCGCCAGAGAATGAATGGGGGGGGGGGGGGGGGGTTAATTACTGCCACGAAACTGCACCTAGAAGCAGTTTTCTTTCATCATGAATAATAATAATAATAATAATGAGGATTTGTCTGGCGCCCAACCTCCTGCTGGAGCTGTGGACGCCTCACAATAGCAGAGTGGCGTTACACACACACACACACACACACACACACACACACACACACACACACACACACACACACACACACACACACACACACACACACACACATTACATACACATACACGTCACATACACATTACATACGCATTAAATACACGTCACATACACATGATACATCCTAACACGACATAATGACGATGACAGTGATGGTAGAGCAGTCAGTTTAGTCTATGTAAGACAGCCGGGGAAAAAATGGGAGTTCAAAGCGCTTGTAAAAGAGTCGGCCGGCTCAGCATGGCGAACATGGGAAGGCAGGCTGTTCCAAATGACTGAACCATGGTAGAGCAATGCTCGCTGACTTATTGTTTTCGACTTAACCTGTGGAATGCGAAGGATGCGGGTGTCAGAGGATAATCATACACACATGATAGCAATTTTAGCAAATGTGTTGTAACTAAACACCGCATTATCTCTAATGCTGCCCTTGTTCCAGGTACGATCGTGGGAACAGCGGTAAAGACTCCTGCTACTAATGAGGGAGGTTGTGGGGTTCGAGTCCCAGCTTGGGACATCAGAATGTTCAGCTCTATGATAATAACAATAATGATGACTGAGTGTTGTATAGGCGCTTTACTCAATGTCTTGAATCGGCTGAAAGCGCGAACACGAACAATCACGTAATGGTTTGGCACAGTTCAGGGGAGCCGGGGTGGCCGAATGGTAGAGCGTTGGACTTCTAATGCTCGGGTCGTGAGTTCGTATCCCGGCTGGGGCGAAATATTTGTGCTGGCTTTTTCATCGTTGCCCCGTCTTTGATATCACCCGCATGTGGTGGGAAAGGACGTTAAACCCACAAACACCCACCCCGCCCACCCACCCACTTATGTTTGTGTGTTTCACTCTCTTGTTTTGTGTGTGAAATATTTGTGCTGGCTTTTTCATCGTTGCCCCGTCTTTGATATCACCCGTATGTGGTGGGAAAGGACGTTAACCCCCAAAACACCCACCCACCCACCCTTGGCACCGTTCATTCGGGCCTGTCATTGGGGGGGGGGGGGGGACTCTCCGGGTACTCCGACTTCCTCGTCCCCTCTCCTTGCTTTTTTAATTTTATTTATTTATTATTATTATTATTTTTACTACTTTATTATCC
>JACVVK020000021.1:1530000-1577500 GCA_018292915.2 Batillaria attramentaria
AAAAACAAACAAACAAACAAACAAACAAACAAACAAACAAACAAACAAACAAAGCCCAACAACAACAACAACGGATATGGAGCCTTGGAACCCCCTCATGGCGCCTTCGCCCACAACTAGCTCTTTCAATGACCTGAAAAACGTCCATGGTTCCTTGACTATAATTAGTAACTTATATCCTTTTGAAATTCAGTGGGAGACGGGATAGCCGAATGGTAGAGCAATGGACTTTCAATGCTCGGATGGTGAGTTCGAATCCCGGTTGGGGCCAGACATTTGTGCTGTCCCTTTTCTCATTGCGCCGTCTTTGATATCACCCTTATGTGGTGGAAAAGGACGTTAAACTCCCGAACACCCACCCACACGTTTGGAATAATGTTGGAGGCAACACCCCACCCCTCACCCCCCTACCCGACAACAAAACAATACGTGTGATGATGAGTATGAATGTCTTACAGTTATATTAAAGATCTAAGCTCCCAACATAAAGCTATCCGAAATGTGAAAAAAAAAATTACAGAGTCGACCGTGCAAGCACTTTCACCTTTGTCACATTTGCAGAGTTTTCAGCGTGTGTGTGTGTGTGTGTGTGTGTGTGTGTGTGTGTGTGTGTGTGTGTGTGTAAGCGTGGAATGCGGCGCTGTCCCGCGGTCCCAAACCACACTGACGGACCTCCATAGCATCATCTTACCATCATCCTCATCTCCATCATCATGCATAATAAAACTTGCCCCAGCTTCCGAGCCCTCCACGGATTCCACCCATTACCTGGGAGGAACACCATTGGAACTGGCAAACGAGTGGGGGCAGAGCAAAATTGGCCTAGTGGACATGTTGCCCATTGATTATACTCGTGTTTACTGCAGTAAGAGCCGCCAAGGAACCGTCAATCTTGCCTAAGTTTCGCATACAGGGCCAAAACCGAAAAGAGAGTAAAGACCGGCCCCCGTAGTGTAGTGGTTAGCACTTCGGATCATGGACCGGGAGACCCGGGTTCGAATCCCAGCCGAGGCAAGCGGGATTTTTCCTACCTAGGTCGGCTAATACCCAGAGCGGGTGTGCTATGAGCCCAATGGGGAGGCTGTTGCCACACAGCCGAGTTTCACCCACTTCACGGGTGCGACTTTGGGGGTGCTTCCCTTGGTATGACACGTCTTATGATGTGGATGATTACACGGCCGGCACCGCAGGTGTCGTAGTTCCCGGGCCTGGTTAATGCCGGGATAATTATTTATGACAGGAAGCGTGGAATGCGGCCCTGTCCCGCAGTCCCAAACCACATGGACCTCCATTAGCATCATCTTACTATCATCCTCATCTCCATCATCATGCATAATAAAAATTGTCCCAGCCGTTCCGAGTCCTCCGTTGGTTCCACCCATGACCTGGGAGGAGCACCACTGGAGCTGGCAAAGAGTTGGGGCAGCAAAAAAAAAAAAGAAAAAAAAAAGTAAAGAAAACATGGGATACTCGTGCACGGAACGAAATGTGTTAAGTGTTAAGAAAGGACTTAAAATAATTTATTATTACACTTGTAGAGCGCGGAGTTCTGCTTAGAAAAGCTCCCAGTGCGCTTTTTGCTCACGCACACACACAACATTCACACGCACACATTTATACACATCAATACAGGCGGTGGAGTTTAAACTTAAAGATTAAAACCTAGTTTGAAAAGATGTTTTTTTTTGAGTTGTGCTTTAAACTGTAGGAGGGAAAGGATTTTTCTCAGAGAAGATGGCAAGGAGTTCCAAACGCGCGGGGGGGAGGGGGGGGGGGCACTATAACTTCAACCCAAACACAAGCAGTCAACCAACCAACACCAGTCGATCTGCATCTCGAGATAGTCTGTCCAGACAACACAGAGGTAATCCCCTAGCTTTCAATGGGAGAAAGGTAATGCCAACAACAAACATTGTTACCCGACCGCCCGAGGCAGCTGGCCAATTGAAACACGGATATCATTATGACGGATAGAACATTTGTCCGGAAGGGGTGTTTGTGCTACTGATATTGGCACTACTGGCTTTGGTTCTCTGTGATTTTACCCCCACTCAGCTAGTGGTAATGGAGAATGTGTGAGTATGTGTTTAATGAGGTTGTGGGTCGGGGAAGTGACGGAAGGGCGGGGTACGGGGTTGGGTTGGTGGGTGATAGTGGTGGTGGGGGATGGCCCAGTATTTATGTGTGTGTGTGTGTGTGTGTGTGTGTGTGTGTGTGTGTGTGAGAGAGAGAGAGAGAGAGAGAGAGAGAGAGAGAGCCTCTGTGTGTGTGTGTGTGTGTGTGTGTGTGTGTGTGTGTGTGTGTGTGTGTGTGTGTGTGTGTGTGTGCAGACATTCACACCCTTTAAAAAAAAAAAAAAATCCTTTCAAACAGGAAAATCAGAAACTGTCCGCTGAGATTAAGATCTAACCGCAGAAGGGCCACATGCATTTTGATTTACGCGACACATAGAACTTCAAAACGGATTTGTACCCCTTCTCGAATATAGGCGTGTTTTGATGTTTGCACCGCCGTAAAAGATGTCCTACCGGAGTCTGTTTCCGCTCTGTTGGACACCTGATTTCACTGGCCTTATCTTACAACGATCTAATCTCACCTCTCTCTCTCTCTCTCTTCTTTCTTATCTAAAGGTCACTTTTATGTTGAGTTTTCCCCCCAAGTCAGTCACAGGTTTTATGGTTTTATGGTTCAGGTGTTATATTCGTGACACAATCTTGCTTTTCATCAGCCGCAGTAGTACCCTCTACGTTCGTCTCGGAAAAGGGCATAAAAGTCTGTCAAATCTAACGCACTTGAGCCCCTTTTTGGGAAGCTTGGTGTGTGCATGTGGACTTTCCGTATCTGGTGTGAGTTTTAACTGGACAAATGTCAACACAGAATCGCATTCTTCAAACAAACACTCCTTCATAAATTCTTTCATATGAAAGTGGCATGCTTCGTGTGATTAAAAAAGGGGGGGGGGGGAAGGATAAGAAAACCATTCTCCTTTATTTCTCAGGGTAGGCGCACCTGCGTAAATTGTGGGAATTCAGGATCAGGTTTATAAGTGTTTGATTGGAAAAAAAATGAAAGGGATCAAACAGGGCCTCCTTCTCGATTTCTCGATTTTTTCAGATAGGGCCTAGGTACTTGAAGGCGGTTTTGGTCCATTTTTGCAGCTGGTAGAGAATACGGTAGTGAAACTAGCGGACAGACGAAGACACACAGATTCATGTTACAGTGAAAAAAGCCGTGTGTGTGTGTGTGTGTGTGTGTGTGTGTGTGTGTGTGTGTGTGTGTGTGTGTGTGTGTGTGTGTGTGTGTGTGTGTGTGTGTTTGTGTGTGTGTGCAAAAGAGGCTTTCGCTGTTGTCAGGTTCTGACAAACAAACAAACAAACAAACAAACAAACAACAACCAACAACAACAAAAAGCACCAGAATATTTCGCACCAAAACTCTAAAATTCTCACTCTGCCACTCATGAGTACAAGAGACAGACTACATTTATGAGTAAGACACCCGCCAAACAATGGTTGACTGGTTGGTTGGTTGGTTGCTACCTTCACTTCATTCTTTCCCACATCGAAACCAACTCAGCAGCAATGCGGAAAAAGCCAGAACACTGGACTCGAACCCACAACAAGAGCATTGACAGCCCAACACTCCACCTCCCTTGCTACCCCTGCCACAAAAGGGAATATTTCATACGTTCCAAATCTCATATCAGAACTGATAATTACGTCACTGATAATATCCATGCACGCTAACACAATCGAGGCACTGGGGGGTGTTCTCAAACACTCGATTTGACATTCGGTGGTCCACTCGAGGCCTGATATCGGTTCCTCTCCCCTCTTCTGCCCCTCCTCTCTCTTCTGTGTCTTCATCTGAGTCTGAGCAACTTGTCACTCTAAGCGATAAGCCCCCTCTTCGTTTCAAGCTGACTTGGGTCTTAGTATTGTTCGGCAAGACGCTAGCTGTGTCGTCTGCCTCGGGTGTGGAAAAGAACAGATTGTTTTTGGTGTAATTTATTTTTCATCGATGTTGCATGTAAATTTGAAAAATAACATTATTTTATATGTTTTTGGTGTAATTTTTTTATCATCGTTGTTGCATGTAAATTTGAAAATTAACATTATTTTATATGTTTTGGTGTATTTTTTTTTTACATCGTTGTTGCACGTAAATTTGAAAATTAACATAATTTTACATCACCGTAATATTAATGTTAATTCACGTTATAACTGCAGAATCGGTACAAGTTTTAATACTTAAAGCGAAGATTTCACCTGTATCTTTTTTTGTCTTGTTCTTCCGTCCATCCCCTCCCCTCTTGTTAAAGAAAAGATGACCATACCCTATGGCAGAGATACCAGCCATCTGCCGTGAAATGGTTTAAGGGCCTAAGTGATTGTACAATTTATGGAGCTTATGTCATTTTTCGCAAAATCGCGGTAGGCATTAATTTGGGTTAAAATATGCAACCATGCATTCATACCCACCTTCCGCCCCCTGCCCCCCCCCCCATCCCCCTTCACACACACTCAGAGACCTCTCCACCACCCCCGACCCCCTTCCCGCCACCCCACTGTCGCTACTGCAAACAACAACAACAGCAACAACAAAACAGCAAAGCTCAGTAGCAACAGCAGCAACAACAACAACAACAACAAGAACTGACAAGAACAAGAACAACAACAACAACAACAACAACAACAGGAAAAGAACAAGAACAACAACAACAACAATTTGCTCTCGCTAATTCACTAACGAGGCTTGATCGATCGCGACTGGCGTCACATGACGTGATAACGAAAGGTATCGATTGTATGTCCTGGCTAACTATATAATAACAGCCACCGACTGGTTCACAAGCTCACCACACCTGTAACACACGCAAGAAACACCCAGGGAACAGTGAAGGCGACGTGTACTTTGTTGGTTTTCCTCTGTGACAGAAATCTGGGAGCGAATTCGAGAAACCCAAACGACGCTGGTAAGACAAGTTAGTGAGGGTTGGTGGGGGTGGGTGTTTGGGAGTTTAACGCCTTTTTCCAACCACGTAAGGGTGATATCAAAGACGGGTCAACGAGAAAAAGGCCAGTACAAATATTTGGCCCCAGCCGGGATTCGAGCTCACGACCCGAGCATTGAGAGTTAAAACGCTCTACCATTTGGCTATCCCGGCTCCTCCCCCTCCCCCCCCCCCAAGATAGTGAATTGCACATGCGCAGGAACACGCTATAGTTATGAATGGCTTGATAATTGCCACACAGCTGAGACTTAATCACTTCATGACTTTGATGCGGATGATTACACGGTGGGCCGTACGTGGTTCCCGGACGGGTAAATACCGGGATATTTATGACAGGAAGCGCTGTACGCGCGGCCCTGTCACGAAGTCTCAAACCACATGAACCTTCATGCATCATCATGCCATCATCCTCATCCTCATACATTATTAAAATTGCCCTAACGGGATTTTTTCCCAACCAGGTCGGCTAATACCCAGAGCGGATGTGCTATGGGCCCGATGGGGAGGCTGTTGCCACACAGCCGAGATTCACCCACTTCACGGGTGCGACGTTGGGGGTGCTTCCCTTAGTATGACACGTCTTATGATGTGGATGATTACACGGCCGGCACCGCAGGTGCCGTAGTTCCCGGGCCTGGTTAATGCCGGGATATTTATGACATGAAGCGTGGAATGCGGCCCTGTCCCACAGTCCCAAATCACTCGGACCCCAGTAGCATCATCTTACCATCATCCTCATCTCCATCATCATACATAATAAAAATTGCCCCAGCTTCCGAGCCCTCCGTGAATTCCACCCATTACCTGGGAGGAACACCACAGAAACTGGCAAAAAGTTGGGGCAGCCAAAAAAAAAATAAAATAAAAAAAATGCCCCAACCTCCGAGCCCTCCGCGGATTCCACCCATGACCTGTGAGGAACACCACTGAAGGTGGTTAAAGAGTTGAAAGCTACCTACTGGGGAAGGAAGCCACGCTGCTAGTGGGCCCTAGTAACAATGTTCGGATCGTGAGTTCGAATCCCGGCTGGGGCCAGATAGTTTGTCCTGGCCTTTTGCTCGTTGCCCCGTCTTTGACGTCACCCATACGTGGCGGAAAAGGACGTTAAACTCCTAAACACCCAACCACCCTACCAACAACGTTTTGACTTGACTATGTTGTAGCCGCACGTCACACCAGAAACACGGAAAAAACACCATGTTCGCTGTTTGTTCGGACTAATAACACTCCCGCGTGACATCGTCCACACCAGAGGCTGCCTGAAAGGTCCGGGTGGTTGGGTTTCGCAAGTTCGCCAGCTCGGGGTATAGCACGGAAATACCCGAGGCTGTGGGCCAGTGAGACACTATTGATACAACGCTTCACACGACTAATGGGATTCCTTTTCTGCTGTTGTTGAGGCGCCCGTGTTTCCCAGTGTTCTGTCAGTCGGCCGACACTGACAGTGGCCGTGTTACGTGGAACTGAAGGTATGACAGCGGTGTAAATGTACTCGTGACTGCGGCTCCATTGTCAGTGTACAGTTTGTGGGGAGCTGACTTGTGGTTGAAACCGGCTGTGTTATGTCACTGAGGCAGACGTAAGTATTGACTTTTGTTTTGCTTTGCACTGCAGGCAACCGGCCAAGCAGTATTGATGAAGACAGAATATGACTGGTGTTTGTTTCCTAGGAGGGAAAGGGCGGGGGTCGAGGGGGGGGGGGAGTCTTCTGTATCAATCAAACTCCATTTAAACCTTTAAAACAACAACAACAAACGCGGGCACACATATACACACGCGCACACGCACTAGTACACGCACGCACACACATACGCACTCGCACACGCATTTGCTTACGCACACACACACACACACACACACACACACACACACACACACACACACACACACACACACACACACACACACACACACACACAAGGGGTAAAAAACAAACAAACAAACGAACAAACTGCCTTACCCCTATAATCATACTGCATGTGAACAGTTAACCAACCGTTTATCACGTCTATCACACGCATATCGGTTCTAACTCCCGGGGAATTTTTTGTTACAGTCACCTGCATGTCACTGTGCCAAAAGTCAAGTGCCTTGATTTGTCGCGCTAAAGGCAACCACAGATTATAATAGCGCTATGCCGGCTACATAATAACCCACCAGAATTACAGCGCGCGTTTTTTTTTTTTTTTTTTTTTTTTTGTAAAGACACTTAGCCGTTAAACGGGAAACTAACACGTCTCTTTATCGGGTGTTTTCAGGTGTAGACGCTGTTGAAACGGCACTACTGTTTGTTTATTGTAGGGGTGACACTTAACATTTCTGTGTTGAATGCTTCTGTAAATTGCGGCGTTTGGCGTTTGAAGTAGTCGAGACAAAACTGAAATGAAACAGAGCGCACTCACTCACTCACTCACTGAGCATTGGTACAGTCATGTATTTGACTGGGTTCGACTGTTAAGTTTGACTGGATTATGAGTGTTCGCTTCTCAGTGTATAGATGTGCCTGTTTGTGATTGGGAAGGGGGAGGAGGGTGGTGGGGTGGGGGGGGGGGTGTTTGGGGGTTTAACGTCCTTTTCCACCACATACGGGTGATATCAAAGACGGGGCAACGACTGATGAAAAAGTCAGCACAAATATTTGGCCCCAGCCGGGATACGAACTCACGGCCCGGGCATTAGAAGCCCAGCGCTCTACCATTCGGTCACCCCGGGTCCCCTCGGAGGGTTGGGGGAGGTGTGAGCGCTGAGTAGATTAGCAAGGACAAGGTCGAAAACAGGAATTTGTATATAACTACATCTATCCTTGTAATACCAAGTTTCATAATGAATAAATGGTTCGCTCGATTCAAATTCAACTTACCAAGACATATCAGTAACATACTACGTGTCGTAAAAATATAAAGATTAACATATGTGTTCAAGACAGCCAGGAAAACATCAGAATGGGACGATCGAATTTTTAAATCCTGTACTGTAAATTTTTTTTTTTTTTATGTTTTGGAGACAATATTGATGTTACAGTGAAGACCAATGAATCAAATTAATATTCTGAGGCTGTGTTGCAAAATTATACCCCCCCCCCCCAAAAAAAAAACAAAACAAAAAACAAAAAAACAAACAAACAAACAAAAACAAACAAAAAAACAAAAACAAACACACACACACACACACACACACACACACACACACACACACACACACACACACACACACACACACACACACACACACACACACACAAGAACTTTTTGTATTTTAAAGAAACGCGCATTTCTCACAGAAATCCTGATTTATAGTCTAAAATGGTTGTTGTTCTCTCTCTCTCTCTCTCTGTGATATCAGGCATTTCTTGCATGCAATTGTCGACGCCAGAGTCTTTGGACTTTTCACACACACACAGGCTGCATAATGGCGGCGATTGTGACCCCGACAATAATCAATAAAATGTCACCTTGCTTGAAAAACTCCCCGCTGTCCAAAGCTTTAGTTAATGAGCATGCGCCGGCCCGACTTCCGGTGAAGGGAAATCGTGGAAAGGTCTAGACGGCTATAAACGTCTGCCAGGTTTTGTTCTCAGAACTAGCACGGGGGGAGGGGGGGGGGGGGGGTCAGGCAAGTCGGCGGGGCAGTTTTTCCAGTGCTTTTTTCTTACGTCACACGTGTCCCGTAACTCTGTGGGTGGTAGGGTCACCACTTAAGACTTTGCGACGAGTTTGCCTGTGGAGCCTCTGTCACTCTGTGAACTGCCAAAGCCCAGGGCCCGTGTGTAAAACTCGAGGTTAATTTAATAACAATAATAATAATAATGAGTATTGTATAGGGGGCTTTACCCAATTTCACGAATCGGCTCAAAGCGCCGCGAACTGAACCCAACACGCAGGCTCACGTGAATCACACGCATTCTCTCACACACTGGACATAAACACATTACAATCACGTGGTGCGAAGGGTCAGCTCAGCTATATAAATTTCTGAATTTAGAATGGCATTTATTTTTCAAATTTGGTGGGCTGAACATTTCCAAAGCAGAGGGGGAGGAAGCCGGAGTACCCGGAGAGAACCCCCGACGATCGGCCCGAATGAACGGTGCCACGGTGAAAGGCAAAGGCACCAGTTGGCTGGATTATGCACAGTCGAAGAGGCCGCAGCGTTTAAAAAACGCAATGTTTGCGGCTTTTTGCTGAGATCGCAGACCTTTAATAGTAGGTTACTAGCAATCGTGATACAAGCGCGTTTATGGGGGAAGCTAGCAGCCAGTACCCAGCTGACCCAGCCGATTGCGTGCAGCACTCAGAAGAAGACACCACTGTCTACTGTTGAAATATTGAAGAACAAGAGAGGATTGTATGGGACCGTACAATACCCCGCTAGACCTCTCCTTGCACAAGAACGGCTGACAATTGATCTCCGCTGTGTGTTTACGTAACACTACTGGCACTGGCAGAATTTAATTTTTTCAGTCCTTGGCCCGTATGTAAAAGTCGAGGTTAATTTAACCCACGGCTACGGGCCTAACCCAGACTAGGACAAAAGAAACCCAAAAGCAAAATTAAATACAAAAGGAAGCGAAGAAAGGAAGAAAAAAATCCATCTATAAAGGCATAGGCATCTCGCTGGAGTGGACCCGCCTCTTGAACAACAACGACAACAACAAAACACAAAAAAAACCAACAAACAAACAACAACAACAACAACAAAACCCCCCAGAAAATTTAACCCTAGAGTTAGTTTAGTTCGAGGTTAGACCGGGGCTAAACTCCCTAACCTCGACTTCTACATACGGGCCCTTCTATACACGCGCTATTTTCATGTTGACTAAGCTCCACAGAAGTCAACTTATGTTTGGCTTGAGAGTGCGGGTGGGTGGGTGTTTGGGGGTTTAACGTCCTTTTCCACCACATAGGGTGATATCAAAGACGGGGCAACGATGAAAAAGCCAGCACAAATATTTGGCCCCAGCGGGGATCGAACTCACGACCCGAGCATTAGAAGTCCAACACTCTACCATTCGACCACCCCGGCTCCCCGCTTGAGAGTGCGCCTATACGCTGGAAATAGTGTGTCCTAATGATTAGTACAGCTCTGAATGCGTGACAGTGCCGCGCACAGGCTTGTAAAAATTCACAAATTCAAAACTTGCCAAAATTCTCCCACCCAGCGGTTGATTTCTTCATTCCTTGATATCTGCGTCGCGACGTGAGGCCTTCTCTTAATTGGCTCAGTGCCAGACTTTGAGATGCTGTCTGTGTGCAGGTGTCTAAATCTGACGATGTCAGATGGAATCTACAAAAACAACAACAACAACAACAACAACAAACAGAACGGGCTGTGAGCCTAAAAAAATGGCCTTAATTTAAGAACGGAAAATATCTATTAGTCATCATCATCAGTAGTAGTAGTAGTAGTAGTAGTAGTAGTAGTAGTAGTAGTAGTAGTAGTAGTAGTAGTAGTAGTAGTAGTAGTAGTAGTAGTAGTAGTAGCAGCAGCAGCAGCAGCAGTAGTAGTAGTAGCGGTAGTAGTAGTAGTAGTAGTGGTAGCGGCGGCGGCGGCGGCGGCGGCGGCGGTGGTGGTGGTGGTGGTGGTGGTGGTGGTGGTGGTGGTGGTGGTAGTAGTAGTAGCAGCAGCAGCAGTAGTGGTAGTAGTAGTAATGTATTGTATAAGTAAAGTTTTTTCCGTTGGTATCGGTCGGAAAAGGGCAACACAATTAAATGGCTATCGCATTATGGACCTTTTCGCAGTAGCATAGTCTGAAACTATCATGAAAATTAATGACCCTTTCACTTGGTAACACGTAAGATTCTCTCCCTTGAGACGAAAAAAAAAAAGAAAGAAAAGAAAACCCTCTTGCTGGATGAAAGACGCATTTTCATTGGTCATTCCCCACTGTACACTATCCTCCTGTTGACGAATTTCCCATTCATTCTGCATTGACTGACAACCCTACAATGCGTGTAAGATTAAAAAACCATATCGCCTCCCCGCACAGACAGGGGAAACAAATCTACCCCAGTGAGATTTCAATCCTGTTTCAGAGAGGATACCGCACTCCTTAAGATCTTTCAGCACCTTGTTCAACTTCTCCCCGATCACAAGCGAGAAAATCTTCTCTGCCACAAGCGAACGCCTCCCCCCCCCCCTCCCAAAAAAAAAAGAGTGTACAACAATAGGAGAAGAAATCCCATGTGAGGGATTAGTCAAAAGGCCACCGGACGGCCAGATAGAAGGATTTGCTGGTAATGGACTCGTTGCTGAGTTCCTGGGCTCTGCATTTTATCTCGTGCTCACGGGGTGTAGTCAGAATGGGGTCGAGTGTTTCAGGTACTATTCCCAATCAGAATGTGTAGACCCGTGATGCGATCACATTATTTTTTTCCCCGTACAGGCAGAGTTTCATCCCTTGCTTCGTCCAAGTCTCGATTTCATTCCCTTGATGCGGTTTTTTTGTTTTTTTTTGCTGCTGCAGTCAGTTCTTGCGAAATTGTGACTCTCGTGTGGGTGAATCTCGGCTGTGTGGCAACAGCCTCCCCACTGGGCCCATAGCACACCCGCTCTGGATAGGAGCCGACCTAGATAGGAAAAATCCCGCTTGCCTCGGCTGGGATTCGAACCCGGATCTCCCGGTCCATGGTCAGAAGTGCTAACCACTACACTACGGGGGCCGGTGGAAACACTCAGTCTTGGCGGTGCTACTATTGGGAGCAGAGTAGCACCGGAAACACTAGCGTACATTTTGACTACACCCCGCGGTGTTATAATAGATCTAAAATGCCCGCGTGTGGATTATGGACATTATACGTGTCTATCGACCGCTGAATTCAACCGGTTGTGCAATATATCTCTCCTGATCCGACTGTATTGCACGTGCACCCTTTGTAATGACGGCAGTCCCGGACGCGTAAGTCCTCACTGGAAAAAAGCTTAATACATAATTATATATTTACAAGATCGATTGCCGAATATTTTTTTTTTCTGTGCGTCTGCACAGGGTGGCAATAATGGGCAATGCCTGTTTTGACTTTTTTCATTAGTCTTGGTAGATCAGTGTGGGGTGTTGGTTTCACGATGGGAGCAGAAAAACGTGCCACCTTCACCGTGATCATATTAATTTATTGCATGAAATTAACTACAAAACAGTTCGTGCGGCACCGCAAGTGCGCTGAAAGTCTGGTATGTCTTCTCAACCGGGCTATCCGAGGTGGTAAAGCTTTAGACTGTGAACGCTTGTGTCGTGAGTTCGAGCCCTAGCTTGGTGCCGACAAACGTTGTGCTGATAGTATGGTATACATGTATCCTTTGAGCCGGGCTGGCTGGTAGAGAGTTGGACTGTCAACGCTAGCGTTGTGAGTTCGAATCCCAGCTTGGAGTCAACAAATTTTGCTGGGTTATTCCTCGTTGCCCTAATGTTGTGGGAAAAAATGCCGGTAAACCCCTAATAAAACACAGCAGCAACAGCAACAGCAGCAACAGCAGCAACAACAACAACAACAGACAAACAAAACAGCAAACACAAAACCAACAACAAACAAAAAGCAACGATAGACAACAACAACAACAACAACAAACAAAAATAACCAAAAATAACAAAACAACAACAACAACACGTACCAACTCGTGTCTCAGAGACTATTAGTACCAACCACAGCAAGATTAAAAACAACAACAACAACAACAACAACAACAACAACAACAAAACACCCAAAACCCCAACTCTCTGCTGTGTTTTCCATTTCTAGCACAACGAAATGAACCGTTTCATGGAGTGCCTCTGCACTATATAGGTGAACACTGGATGAGACTCGACCGGAAACAAGAAAAGCAAACAACTGGTGTAGCCCCTGCTTCCCACCGTACACCAGAAGGAACGGTTATCCCTCGTGTTGATCGAACAATCCAGCCTTGTGCCGAAACACGGACGAACAGCGGCTTTACAGACTTCGTTTTTATTGCATCGACATCAACAAACACGGCTGTCGTGAGAGTCCCACTGCCGCTCAGTTGGTGGAGTTCGCCTTATAAGGGATGCAAATGCATTCTAGCCATTTGCGGGCGGAGCAGATGTACCCTAGCTCCAAAGGCGATTTCACCCTTTGCGCTTGCCCGGGGGTGATTGTACCCTAACCTGCAACCATGTCAACTCTCGCGATAATATTTATTTCCGCGCTGTTTGTCATGAAAAGGTCCGATTCCGAAAAACTAAACGGTTACAAGTTAGTTAGTTAGTTAGTTAGGGCTTAACTTCGCGCAAGCAACAAAGACTATTGTAAACGGTTACAAAATTATGACAACGGACATATATATATATATATCTTCACCATCTGATGACTACATTGGCCGTGACCGTCCACGAGAAATTCCGACGTAAGACGCACGCCGCTGTTCCGAGCTAGAGGCTAACAAAGGTCAGCGGGTGCTATCTGGTCGATATTGAGATTTTGCCAAAATCAGGTAGTTCTACCCTTAGATTATGATGTCTTAAAAGGAGTTTTTTTTTGTTTTTTTTTTTTGCACTGTAAAGATCAAGGCTGTTTCTCCCTAAGATGGCTCAAAAAACAAAAAAATGAAAATTTTGCACATAAGCCGGGTTTTCTCATGGGAGGTCAGTAAAATGCTTTGCTGCGTGGGTGAGCTGGTGTGTATCTGCTCTCCCCCGCAAATAGCTGTGGCACATTTGCACCCTGTCTATGGCGAACTACGCCATCTGAGCCCCACTGCCTTCCCCTCCAGTTCTACAGTCACTCCATGCAACAATATATCAGCGACAGCGTATAACATATTTGTTGGCGAGAGAATTTATTAGGGGTATCATTCTCACCCGAAGAAAAGCGGCTGTCGTGTTGCTTTGCTCCTCGTGTGAACAGACTTCGTAGTCAGCATTGTACCTACATTTTATTCGCCTATCTCGCGGCGTGTCTCTCGCCCGTATAGTTCCACAACGACAAAGATCGTCTTGTTACAAAGCTTTGCCTCGGCGTGTCTCTACGAGAACTCTCCTTCTGAAAGAGGACAAATGTTGGCTTTATTTCCTCCTCGGCACTAGAACTTTATGACCAGTAAGAACTGGGAAGAGCACTTGGAGAAGCAGGTATATGGCCATCGCGTCAAATAGTACAGCGCTCAGAAGTTGGTGTTGTGAAATGAAAGTTGTTTCGTGGCGGTATTTGACACCTTACAAACCCGCCAGGGGGAGCTGCATACGACAGAACTAAGAGAGCATGTTTGGAGTGATATGTGATTGTGCGGATCTGAAGTAGCTGGCATAAGGCTCTTAGAACATCCACTTTGACCACCATAATTCTTATTTTGAAGGAGACTGCGTTTTTACTACTGGAGTTTGTGAGAGGGTGTTCCGAAAGAAGCATGGGTGTATCGCAGAATCATGGACCTTCACTTCATCAAGAACTGGGCCCGCATGTAAAAGTCGGGGTTAGGGAGTTTAGCCCCGGGTTAGAGTCTAACCTCGAACTAAACTAGCTCTAAGGTTAAATTTTCTGTTGTTTTTTGTTTTAAATCAGGAAGCGGGTCCATTCCAGCAAGGTGTCTATGCCGTTATAGAAGGATTTCTGTCTTTCTTTCTTCGCTTCCTTTTTTATTTAATTTTGTTTTGGGGTTTCTTTTGTCCTAATCTGGGTTAGGCTTGTAGCCGTGGGTTAAATTAACCTCGAGTTCTACATACGGGCCCAGGTATTCTCCTTAAACAGACAACCGTTTATATGTCGGTGTTACAGGTAAGACGCTATATACAGTCGACAGAACCGACGGGGCAGCTGGACCTCTGCGTTTTCAAGCACAGGTGTTTTTCAGAGTAATGGAGTGAGCAGTAGTTGATCTCTACTACTTTCCAGAGGAATGAACAGTTACTGTTGATTGACAATCACTTGACGTGGATGAGACCTCTAACACACTTTCGAACAGAACACTAGGCGTGTGTGTAAAATGCCTTCAGACGAACGCTATTTTCAATTCTTGGCATTGCTCTTACGGTGGTGAACTTATGAGAAAACACCTGGATGTCGTCGAAGACGCTGGATACACCCTTCATCGTCGTTTTCGTCGCCGCTGTGATCTAGCGGTACAATGTTGACGACAGCGTCCCGAGACATGAGCGAACCCGAGGGGGAGCGGCGGAAGAAGGTGGGGCACTACGTCCTGGGGCCCTGTCTGGGTGAAGGCTCCTTCGCTAAAGTTCGGCAAGGAACGCACGTCATCTCCAGAGAGCAGGTTCGTAACCTTTACCAGGCCTCTTGTGTTTGTGTGAATTCTTTGTTTATGAAATGACCCCTCGACTTCTGTTCTCTCTTTCTTTCTTGTTTTTTTTCCCCTGTTTTCTTTACTTCTTGTTTTCTTTCTTTCTTTCCTTTTACTTTTCTTCTTTCTGTTTGAAGCCCTATGGCTATTTTTGCTTTGCGTGTCACCGACCATAGCCTTCTGTACACACGCACGCACAAATAACAAGCGTGTAAGGTAAAGATCACAGTCCATACGGAAGGGACCGCGGAATGGAAAACAAATACATACCATGCTACTCTTTGACGACGGAGCGCAATTTCTGACACACGATTTCCTATAGGAAATCGTGTGTCAGAAATTGCGCTCCGTCGTCAAAGAGTTAAGGGAGGGGGGGGGGGGGGCACTGCACTATGGCGAAGCGCTCCCCCTGGTGATGGTGGGGTGGGGGAGATAAGGGGGCCCGGGAGGGGGGGGGGGCGCAGCCAAACTTTCACGACAACGGGGCTGTAAGATATGCCAGATGCATCAGATGTACATCTATTATTATTATTATTGTATACAAGAATTTAGATAAGGTCTCGTAACTTGACGTAAATACAGAACACTGCGAGATTTTGACTATGTGAATGGCCGTAATTACTGATGTTTGTGGGCGGGGTGGCTGAATGATAGAGCGTTTGACTTCTGATGCTCGGGTCGTGAGTTCGTATCCCGGCTGGGGCCAGATATTTGCGCTGGCTTTTTCATCGTTGCCCCGTCTGTGATATCACCCGCATGTGGTGGGAAAGGACGTTAAACCCACAAACACCCACCCCACCCACCCACCCACTTATGTTTGTGTGTTTCACTCTCTTGTTTTGAGTATGTTTCTTTTTTGTTTGTTTGTTTGTTTGTTTTTCTCGGCACGAACAATCGTCTCGATTTCATGTTTTCAGTTCTGAACACAGCCCTAAGAATCCAACTCAGGCATGTGATTTTTTTTAATCCGGGCTTAGCCCTGAACTGCTTTCCCGCTGTCTAAAACTAAAAGTCACGTCTGTTTGACACATCGCTTCCGAGCTCACATTTTTATTCGTAACCTTTGTATATAACATATGTGAGGGAATTCTCGCAGGGGAAAAATCTACATTTGATCGCCCCGCACATTTCACACGAAAGCTGCAGATAATCCTTCCATTCTCTGACATGAATATGAGTCAACATAGAGCACTGGGGGAGAACGCTTAGCGTGTATTCAGCGTAGAATAGTGTGTTTGTCCGCAGGTATGGCGTGTGTCTCAGAGATACCGTCCACAACTGTTGCTAGAAGGATTCATAATGATTTTCTCCTAATCTCCCGCATTCAGAGATGATAAACAGACTTTCACTGGAAGCGAGCTTCAATAAAACCACACAAACGCTCTCTCTCTCTCTCGCGAAACCGGCTCAAGGCTCACACACACACACACACACACACACACACACACACACACACACACACACACACACACACACACACACACACACACACACACACACACATTCCTCGTGGGGGGTGGGGAGTATTGTGAATGCCCAATGAAACACGAACATCGCGTATGCTCTTTTGTTCATTATGTCGTATTTTATTCATTCATTGCCTTTTGCTTCCTACAACGATTTTTAAAAAAACTCATTGGACAACTATGAATGCTCAATGAAACATGAAAATCACGAATGTTCTTTTGTGCATTTTGTCCTCTATATCTCTTGGCGTTTGCTTTCTGCTAGCGTTAGGCTGAAAACGTTTTAGTCTCTTTTTTTCACTCGCTGAAGTGTTCCCCTCGGTAGTAAATTTGTCCCACAAAGCAGCCAACCGCCCCCTGCATTGAAAATGAATTTTAAAATGTGTAGCGCAGTGCACATGAAAATGTTTCTCTATGTATGTACACAAATACAAAAAGGACCGATCGCGCTAGGCCGAACGCCGCTACAGGCGAAAAGAGTGCCGGGGTCTGTATGGCCGCCTTGTGAGTAGCCAACTTCAACTGCTGATATCTTTGTCAATTTTTGTAGTACAACTTTCATTCTTATATTGAATTAAACTGCATAACCCAGTAGATTGCAGCGACATACATATCTCGAAATTGATAATTTTCGACTTATGAGTCCCTTTTGTGAGAACGGGTCACAATTATGAATGCTGCGTTGATTTGTGTGTTTGCAGACACAAAAGCAAAGAACTTTTAACAAGCATTCAGAGATCCGTAGCTTTGCCTGTGGGAATTTCTAATACGTTGAAGCACGTAACAGTTTTGGAAACTAGAATTATTCATAAATACTTTAATAGTTTATTTAAAATACCTGCACGAAGCCTTAAGTGTCTGTCTGTCTGTTAGTCCGTCCGTCCGTCCGCCCGCCCGCCCGCCCGCCCGCCTACCCGCCCGACCGTCTGTCTGTCTGTATGTCTGTCGGCCTGTCTGTCCGCTCGTCCGCCCGTCTGTGTCTGTGTATCTGTCTCTCATTCGCTTTTGTTCAAACGATTGCTTGCCTCTGTGTGTGTGTGTGTGTGTGTGTGTGTGTGTGTGTGTGTGTGTGTGTGTGCGTGTGTGTGTGTGTGTGTGTGTGTGTGTGTGTGTGTAAGTGAACCTGTTGACACCGTTTAAACAAACCCTTAATGGCTTCTTAACGTGCCTTTACGCTGGGTATTGGTTTCATATTTTACTTTCAACACGACGTGGAGAGTGTCTTGTGTGCATGCAAATGACTCACTTGAAATGTTGACAGCCTATTCACAGCCTGTATAGAATGACATGCATGTGGCTGAAGACAGAAAATTTGCTTGTGTGGTAATTGTTTGTTTTATTTTTTTCATTTTTTTTTCAAAGAAGGACACTGCTGTGACTCACAAGCAAAGAATTCTTATTCTCTGTTTCTCCGTTTGTCTGTCTGTCTGTCTTTCTCTCTGTCTCTCGCTTTCTCTGTCTCTTGCTTTCTCTGTCTCTTGCTGTCTCTGTCTGTCGCTGTCTCTGTCTCTCTGTCTCTCGCTGTCTCTCGCTGTCTGTGTCTCTCGCTGTCTGTGTCTCTCGCTGTCTGTGTCTCTCGCTGTCTCTGTCTCTCGCTGTCTCCGTCTCTGTGTCTCTCGCTGTCTCTGTCTCTCGATGTCTCTGTTTCTCGCTGTATCTGTCTCTTGCTGTCTTTGTCGCCGTCTCTGTCTCGCTGTTCTGTCTGTCTGTCTCTTGTCTCTGTCTTTGTCTCCTGTGTCTTGTTTGTCTCCTGTATCTTGTCTTGTCTTTGCTTCCTGTCTTCTCTCTCCTGTCTTTTGTCCCTTGTCGTAATTGTCTCCGTCTCTTGTTTGTCTCCTGTCTCTTGTCATGCCTTTGCCTCCTGTCTCTTGTCTCTGTCAGTTTGTCCTTGTCTATCTGTCTATCTGCCTGTCTCTGCCTCTGTCTGTCTGTCTGTCTCTCTCTCTCTCTCTCTCTCTCTCTCTCTCTCTCTCTGTGCGTGTATGTGTGCGATTTACCAAACCAGCACCGGCCTTCATTTACTGCACGCTTGACTGGATTTCATGTGTCCCAAAACAAACTAAAAAAGTAAAAAAAAAGTTAAAAAAAAAGGTGCCTTGATCCCTGGTAACAACTATTGCGTGCATTTCATCAGGCGGCAATTGATGTATGACGCATTGATAGGCGGCTATTGGCGGGAACGGAAGGCACGGTCCAGTGACCGCAAATCATGCATGCAAAAAACATCTGAAGGAGCAATTTACTCCGTTACGCGTCTAGCAGGGTGGCGGAGAGCAATGTGTGTGTGTGTGTGTGTGTGTGTGTGTGTGTGTGTGTGTGTGTGTGTGTGTGTGTGTGTGTGTGTGTGTGTGTGTGTGAGAGAGAGAGAGAGAGAGAGAGAGATTACGATAACAATAATGGCAACGATGCTTAAAATTTTCAATGGATGAAGATGATTGTGTTTGAACTTGCCATTGCTATTCTGCAGACTAATCTACTAAAACAGAAAAATGAAAATGACAATGACAATGACAATATTTTCCAGCGGTAAACGTTTTGGCAGAAATACCATATTCGAACTTGCCGTTGCTAAACTACGAGAATATGAGCCAAGGGGTGGGGGGGGGGGCAGGGAATGTGGTGGGGGGGGGTTTAGAGAGAGAGAGAGAGAGAGAGAGAGAGAGAGAGAGAGAGAGAGAGAGAGAGAGCCAAACCAGTGAAAAGTATGTCTCGAGTATGGGATATAAAACATCGCGGCGATGCTTCATTCGTACCTCTTGCCTTTCAATTCTTTGTGACTTCATTTGAACATTTCGCTGTGTACCAACCAGGTCTTTGATATCTATACTCACGGAACAAAGTAATCTACCATCATTTATACCTAAATTTCTCAAAATCGGTAATACTTAGAAAAATATTGTTTGAAGCAAAAAGAAAGTGCATTCCATTCTGAATATAATGCAAGAAACCGGAATATTCTCAGTTTCTTAATTTACTAACAGTCCGACTGCAAAGACGCGTGGTGTCATTTTGAAGTGTGCAAGAGTGTCAGTGTGTGTTCGGCAGCGCTGCAACGGCACGAACGTCACAAACATCAATGCTGCGGCTGTCCGATTTGCATGTTTACCGTGCCTGCCAATTTCGAAGGTTGTGCTGCTGACCCACGAGGACTGACATTATGCATGTTTTTTTAGCCTGACCATCAGCGATGTTGCAAGACAACATGGGGTAGACAGACGCACAATCTCCAGGTGGAGGTTGCGTTATCAGCAGAACAACGACGTACGGGACCGTCCTCGTTCGGGGCGCCCCCTCATCACAAATGCACAACAATACCTATGCTTACGGGTCCAGCAGCTGAGGAACCGGTTCCACCCAGCCACACTCACTGCCAGAACCATTCCAGGACTACGGCCGATCTGCCCAAGCGTCGTTCGTAACCGACTACGGGAGCACGGGATACAACCAATGCTCCCTGCTATCTGCCCAGTACTGCAGCAAAGACATCGAGTTGCGCGCTTGGCTTGTTGCCGACAGCACTTGAGACGTAACCGGAGGACAATCAGTGGGGCCTAGTTCTCTTTTCGGATGAGAGCCGTTTCCAGCTTTTTCACCACGACGACCGAAGACGGGTTTATCGACGCCGTAGGGAACGCTTTGCTGATGCATGCATCGCTCAGAGAAATCATTTCCCTCAAGGCTCAGTGATGGTGTGGGGCGGCATCACAACAACTGGCCGCACTGATCTTGTCTTTATCATCGACAACCTGAACGCTGTGGGCAACCGGGACAACATTGTTCAGCAGCATGTGGTGCCTTACAAACAGCGCCACCCCAACACCACTCTCCAGCATGACAATGCCCGAGCGCATGTAGCCCGTATTAAAACTGCTCATCTTAAACAGAACAATATTCCAGTTCTGCCATGGCCTGCAAACTCAACCCAGTCGAACATGTTTGGGACGAAATGAAAAGAAGACTGAGGGGCCTTGCAAACCCACCACAGAACCGTCAGCAGCTCCAGCAGACACTTGTCAGCATCTGAAATGCGATCCCACAGGCATCATGGAATGGTTCATGGAATTCGCAGAAGGATCACCGCCTGCATCGCCACTCATGGCGGACACACCAGATATTGACTCGAGTGTGATTCTGATTTGTACTGATTTCGTTCCAGTGCAAAGTTACGTGATGGAAAAGTACGTAAATCTCCCAAACACCGCCCCCCCCCCCCCCAGTGCAAATTGACTCACCAGACCTCAGCAATTGTAACGTGATCGTGAACAATGGAAAGTGATTCTCATTATATGATGTATCGTATTTGACTGAAGTTTTTTCCCCGGCAAACAGTTTCTGTAAAACTGCCATCGTCTTTGTGCAATTCAAATGTGACTGTGACACGCCAGTGCCCTTGCAGCACTGCCACGCACACGCCGCTCGGCTTGCAAACTCCAAAATGATACCACGCGTGTTTGTAGTCGGACTGTTAGTAAACCCAAAAACCGAGAATATTCCGGTTTCTTGCATTATATTCAGAATGGAATGCACTTTATTTTTGCTTCAAACAATATTTTTCCAACTATTACCGATTTTGAGATATTTAGGTATAAATGATGGTAGATTACTTTATTCCGTGAGTATATATATGTATGTACCCCCTTACCTTGGTGTTGCGTGTTTCCGTCCAATCACGAAAGCGTTTCACGCGCCACTTGATATTCTGATTGCGTGAACTGTCTTGGGGGTCCCGGTTTGATAAAGCCGGGTATGACCTGACCGTGACAACCGCTGGCACCTTTTCCACACTGGCTGATACATGATACGGACCTGGTTTTTGTGTGCAGACTTTACACCCCATAACCAAGACTGTAGATCCGTGGGAGCTAGATCTAGGTTTACGGTGCCTGTCTCGCCTTCGTGTACACACGCACGCACAAATATCAAGTGTGCACGCTAAAAATCCCACGTTCATCTTTCGAAGAGGAGTAGGCTGTGGCCGGCCGGTGGCGTGGTAAAATAGAAATACTGTCGCACGCACCAGAGTGAATAGCAGGGTGGACGTTTGCAAATAAAGTAGCGCCCAGCGGCAGCAGGCTTTCACTGCTTCGTCCTCCAGCCCTGCGGCGCCATGAGATCTCAGTAGAGATGGATGGGCCTACGTGTTTCGAGGAGAAGTCTACCATACCATACCATACCATACCATACCATACCATACCATAGGTTGACTGTAAAATTATAGGATATTTGACGTCATTTGTCCTAAATTTTGCCGACTGTGGCAAGGAAATGATCGGACATTATTATGTCCGCCCTGATAAAGAACCTAATGGGACATTTCGAAATTCAAATTCGATTTCAGATGCAAGGAAACTTTACTAAAAGACGAAAAGCGAGATAAATAAGTGAGATGCAACTATCAATTACATCAGAGTGTTAGAAGCATCAATCAATGATGATAATAATCTCTTGCACTATCACAGAAACTGAAATACTAATATCCCCCCCCCCCTCTCTCTCTCTCTCTAACTTCACTACCTTCAAACAAATTCTACACGACACGCGCATCTGACTCAGGCGCGTAGGAAGATGCTGAGAGGAAGGGGGGGTGAGCCATACGGCTGGGGTGAAGAAGGGTGGGGGGGGGGAGGCTTGTGTGTGTGTGTGTGTGTGTGTGTGTGTGTGTGTGTGTGTGTGTGTGTGTGTGTGTGTGTGTGTGTGTATTGACTGCCAAGGATTGTGTCTTGCGACAGCAGAGCACGGAGGCCCCACCACTGGTGGGCCCCCTCTCCTCTTATCAAAAGCAAGGGGGGCCCAAAGATATTCGGGCGCCCTTTCCAAAAATCGAACGGGGGCCTGGACCCCCAGGGCCCCCGTGGTTCCTACGCCCGTGTAGACTATATAGCTAGAAATGTGTTACATACATGCTTTTGAATGTTAGTGACGACTTTGAAGTTCTTACTTGGCAATAGTTGGCATACAGCCAATATCATCGACACGTGCCACGTATGTTTTGATTTATTTATCATGTGTACTTTTCTTCTTCATTTCCTTTAGATAGTTAATACTTTTGTTTGTCTTTTTTCCTTTTCCGTCGAATAGCAGGACAGCATGTAAGACAGGCAGTAATGCCTAAATGCTCTATCCTGAATTAAAAAAAGTTTCATCATCATCATCATCATCATCATCATCATCTCTCTCTCTCTCTCTCTCACACACACACACACACACACACACACACACACACACACACACACACACACACACACACACACACATTCCGCCGCATTTAAAGAACGGTTACGTGTCCCAAAACTCGGCCAATCTTAACCAAACATCTGGCATTTGCGCTAAGAGCATTTAGTTGTCTCAAGAGAGGATTTTCATTGATTACCTGCTGGGGAAAAGACCGCCCGAAAATCCCCGCCAAATGTCTCCTACATTCGACTGTGTTTGCACGTATCATTAGCCCTGTTTTCACACGAGCGGGCACAGCAAATATGAATAATGAAAGCAAAACACTTCACGGAAATTCCCTCTTTTTAACGGCTCCAGACCCTGTGGTAATAAATCTTTTTTTCATATTTGGTTATTTTTTTTTTTACCAAGGGGCGATAAATGTGTACAGTGGCGTTGTGAGAGTTGTGGTTCGTGATTATCGCTTTTGTTTTGTGGTTTCGGTAAGAATGACTGTAGATAGATATAAAGGCGGGTTCCAAGAAGAAAAGATCATGATTTTCTTTTCTGTCAAAATTCTGTTCAGATTCTGATCGTGTTTTCATGGTACTGACTTCATGACTGGGTTTATTCTAAAGCTTATCCATTTGCTATTTCCTCTGCATGTATGGGGGAGCCGGGGTGGCCGAATGGTAGAGCGTTGGACTCTCAATGCTCGGGTCGTGAGTTCGAATCCCGCCGGCTGGGGCCAAATATTTGTGTTGGCCTTTTTTCTCGTTGCCCCGTCTTTGATATCACCCTTATGTGGTGGAAAAGGACGTTAAACTCCCAAACACCCACCCACCCTGTATGTATGAAAAATGTAAAATTAATATTTATTATGGTAATGACGTCATCAGTTTCGTCCACCTATGATGGGTCGTACTTCTGTTATATGCGTAGCCTCCTCTTTCACCTCTTCCTGTTTATTTATCTATTTATGCCTATAAATGTATGCTTGTTACATGCACATCCACCTCCAAAAAGTAGACACAAAAAGTCTCGATTCTTTCTTCCTCTCTGGTGGATTACCTCCCTTAAACTTCTTGCTGTTTTTAACTACCACCAGGTGGCGGTGAAAATCGTCTCCAAGCGCGTGATCGTTCAGCGCGATGCTGCCAGACGTAACTTCCGGCGCGAGGCACTGCTGCTGCAGCACGTGCAGCACCCGAACATCGTGAGGCTGTACGAGGCGATGGAGACACCCAACAGTTACTACCTGGTCTTTGAGCTGGCTGAGAACGGACATTTGCTACAGTACGTCACAGACAGGTACATGTATGTTATCATCAGGATGCAAATGCGCGGGTTCGAAGTTCGACTTCGGCTGGTCCCCCAAAACAAAAACAAAAAAAAACCAAAAAACAAAACAACAACAACAACAACAAAACCAACCAACCAACCAACCAACCAAACAAACAAACAAACAAACAAACAAACAAACAAAAACCAAAAACCAAAACAAAGAAAAACCAAAACAACAAGCAAAACAAGCAAAACCAAATCAAACCAAACCAAAACAAACAAACAAACAAAAGAACAAAACAACAACAACAACAAAAACAACAACAACAAAATGCTGGTTTGTGCTTCGTTGCCCAGTCTTTCGTACCACCGGAACGTAGTGGCAAATCAAGGTACACCCCCAAAATCCAACAATATTAAGCCGACTTCACAGTCTTCACAATGGTCTGATATGTTATACCTTAACCTAAGTGGCTCTTTTTGGTGCACAGATTAAAGGCGTTCGAGGACAACTTTGTCCACAGCGTTGTTGTATGTCATACACGAGTCTAGATACTGTAATAACTTTAACTCTTTTGTGTGTGACGTTCAGAGAAAATTTGCCGGAAGGGGAGGCTCGCCATTTTACACGACAGATTGTGTCGGCTGTGGATCACTTACACCGCTCAGGCATTGTACACAGGTGAGTAAGCAAGCGTTACCAACTTCGCTAGTCGGGTACAATGACTATAATGTACTTCCTCATTCCTGGATGTTCATAATGATTGGGTGACTTTTGTAGGTTTCTTTCATTTCGTGGAGACAGGTGGAAGCGAGCACGAGAAAGGACTTATGTTTTGTGTTCTGTAACTTGATTACCAGTATCAACCAGCAACCAACGACTTTTAGACATCAATCGTGGCGCTTGCAAGGTTACAAATCCGCTGCAAAGTGATCAGCATGGGAGACGTCGTGTTCGATTCTGAACTATCAATCAATAGAGAAAATGGTCTCCCTTAGATTCTGTGACGTCATTAGGACTTCTCCCCTCAATGCCTTTCATACTGCTGCCAAACCGCAGCTCCATCTTTTTTGAGGGGGGGGGGGGGGACGGTTTTTATTTTTTATTTTTTATTGCTAGTTGATTCTAAGTGAATACCGCTATAACTCACGTGGACTTCGTCTTACTTTCAAGCCATACCTGTTTCTACTCTTTCAGGGACCTGAAACTGGAAAATTTCCTTCTGAACACTTCTCTCGACATCAAGATAGTCGGTAAGCGAACTGGTGGCGATTGCAGAGCTAAAAAATAGCAGGCTGAAGAGAGTTTAAGGAGAATCAGTGCAGTGGTTACTTTCTTGTAGATGTTCAAAACTAGCTGAGATGCTGAAACCTAGCCGAAGATGCTCTCTTCTGGTGTCTTAGATGTTTAGGTTCGTAGTCAAAACAAATAATTATGAAAACCCACCTCTTCACAGTCCTCGACCAATAACTGTTGCCACATCATCATCTGGCCGTGTGTGTGTGTGTGTGTGTGTGTGTGTGTGTGTGTGTGTGTGTGTGTGTGTGTGTGTGTGTGTGTGTGTTTGCGTTTGTGCGTGCAGAAGCCGGCGGCAGCCCGTGTATAATGCAGCACATTTTGTTTTTGTAGTTTGAAGTTAAATGTATGTGTGGGAGTGTGTTGTGTGCGTTTGTGGGTGAGTGAGTGTATGTTCATTGTAAGGCGCCCTGAGCTCCCGCGAGAGGGAGGGCGTCCCTTAGATACCCATATTATTATTATAGTTTCTCTCACATAGTCTGCACTGCAGTTGTGACAGGAACATGATAGATGGGGTGAACGGTGGTCTAACAGGTAGCGCGCCGGACATAGCCGCTGCGCTACTGAACGGCCGCCACCGCTGTCACGGCGTGGGTTCGAGCCAGGGTCGAGTTTGTGATATGTGACACCGGTTTGTCCTGGCTACCAGGCTACTCATCGGAGGTTTCTCAAGGGTAATCCGGCTTTCCTCCCCCAGCAAAATAGAAAAATAGAATAGGTCTTAGGTGGCGCTGCACCGCACTGCTTCTTCAGGGAGAAGACAGCCCAAATTTCCCGAAAGGGATACTAAAGTAGTTAAAAGAAAATTGTCACCACAGTGTTGGGTTTCGCTTGTTGCAGATTTCGGTCTCTCTGCACTGTGCCAAAGAGAGGGCGGCCTCAGCACCCAGTGTGGATCCCCTGTGTACGCAGCGCCCGAGATTTTTGGCAGCAGACGGTACGGGCCTCCGGTGGACATGTGGAGCGTGTGAGTCACCAGACACATCGTTTGTCTTAGTTCTACAGTTCTCCTCCAGGAGGGAATAATCATTAGGTTTCTGTTACCTTTCTGTAGATCTGTCATACCTCCCCTGTACTGTCAAGTATCACTCTGTATCAAATATCCCCAGAAATTTAAATCTTAAAATGTGAAAAGTGATCTTTGAAACCTTTTTTTTTTAACGATGCTGTTGCAGGAAGTCTGCTATGTTAAAAACAGACAAACAAATGAACAAACAAACAAACAAACAAACAAACAAACAAACAAACAAACAAACAAAGATCAGGAGAGTACATGTGCGTTCTTGTGTACGTGAGTGCAGCTAACACAGTTGTTCTACAGGGATATCTCATCAATGCTTATTTTCTTTCTGTTTGAACGACTTACAACTACTGTGAACTTTACTAGGCATGCTTAGCAGGACTTCGTAAGGAGGACTTCTCTGAGCAGCGTAACCCATTTACATGTACATTAGGCAGGTTAGGAGTACCATTAGCTAGTCGCAGCGCGTTACCGGCTCGCGGCCTTTGCCGTGTGAGCCTAATTTACATGTAAATTACGAAGTCCTACTGAACATGCCTATTCAGTCTCTCTGTATTCTCTCCAGAGGGGTGTGTCTGTACGCTATGGTGGTGGGTCGTCTCCCCTTCCTGCCAGATCCGCCCACAAATCTCGCGCAACTGCACGCGCTCATCTTACGTGGCGCCACCATCCCGACGTTTCTTTCTCAAGGTAGACAACTACCCTACGGTCTTCTTGAACATATAGAACGACGAGTATTGCGAGTGACATTGATTCAGTTGACAGAATCTGAGGAAGCCGGTGATTTGCGATCCAAAGAGTTTGCGTTAAGCTGAACGAATTAATGACTAAACAATTATGAAAATTTTCGATACCTCGTTTCAATATGACTAGATTGATGGCTAAAATTGAGCTCTTTATATCTGTGTGTGTGTGTGTGTGTGTGTGTGTGTGTGTGTGTGTGTGTGTGTGTGTGTGTGTGTGTGTGTGTGTGTGGTGTATTTCCCAATGGCTTTTTGTTTCTATAGTCTCAGGTTCACTGATTATAAGACCCTGAACGCAATTCAATGACGTTAAACTTCCAACTTGCTGACTATAGTGTCTTCCCCCCTCCCTCAGGTCTGCAACATATACTATCCGGTTTGCTGGAGGTGCAGGAAAGCAAACGGATGTCAATCAACGACATTTGGCACCACTCGTGGCTCACGTGCAACGGTAGTCAACCAATGGTTCGCTACCCTCCCGTCTCCAAAGCCCCGCCTCCTTCCGTGGACACGGCCATCGTGCGTTACATGACCACCATGTTTCGCTTCAGCGAAAGTGACGTCATACACTCTGTGACGGACAGAAAACTGAACGCGTCATCGGCGACCTACCACCTGCTCAAGCGAAACATGGAGCGCCAGAAACTCAGCAGCTCTGAAGGGTCTCTCGGAGCTGGCGACGATGCTTGTGCTGAGGACACGAGCAGCAGAAATTCAGATCGTCTGACTTCTGCCAGGACTTCCCAGAGCTTGGGCGGCTCCGTCCGAACCGTCTCGGACTATTCCTCCAGCGATACCAAGGAGTGCCGAACTAGTGGAAAGAACGGGGAAGCGCAGGATGTGAATAATTACAAACAGTGCATTCTGTACCTGAAGGAGGCCCGACACGGCATGTTCATGAACGGAAGAGCCTTCACCAAGCTGCGGAGAGACAACGTGGTCGGGGCTGTGGCCGCTTCCTTGGACCACAACCAGTACGATGAGGTGCGTGTCGGTTCTCACAAGCTGCCGTTCCTGAACCAGCACAAGGGCTTGCACAGCTTCGGCCAGCAGCTTTCACAAGGTCAGACCAGCGTCAGCCAGCTCCCGACGCAGACCCTCACTCAGTTTCCCCATCCTCATCCTCACGGCGGTGAGGTCACACGGCATCTGGTCCAGCCTGCCTCGTCGCAAGACGTGCGCTTGAACGTTTTCGGAAAATCGGCCTTGAAAAATCAAGGTCAAGGTCAAGGTCAAGGCGGTCGTCAGGGTGACAGGTCTGGCAGCGTCGCTGTCAACGGCAACACGACCCTGTACTGGAGCCAGCCCCCTCCTCCCCCACCACCTCCCAACACGGCACACGGACGGCGAAGCTCCAGACATCAAATCGCCTTGTCCGACCCTGGACCTCACAGCCCGAGATCGTACGGCACCTTGACACCGCCCTCGCTCAAAGACCCCTTCGGCCGCGAAACCTGGCGGACAGTGTACCAACAGGAAGTGCGCGTGGCGGGCGAGAACGAGGCTCGCCAGCAGAGGACGCCAGGGGTGGCGTTCGTGGCGCCTCTCTCCTCGCCCAAAGCCCTGACCAGCAGGCAGACGGAAAGCGGGGGAGAGAAGAAGCAGAGCTACTTCCTAGTCAGGCGGCTTGCTGCTGATTTGAGTAAGTCCTGAGTGATTTGTCATGGCTGTATTTGTTTTAGATCTCTCTACTGATAGGCAAGCAATTTTAGCCAGTCGGAGAATAGCTCAGACTTTGTTGCGGTTGTAAGGCTCCGACAAGCTTGTCCAAAGTGAAAAAGAAATCGAGTCACCATGTTTGATTATACAAAGACAGCAAAGAAAAACAGAAAAGAAACCTTTTTTAAAAGTTTCAGACGGGTCTGAGCCCTCCCCTCAAAAGCAAAAGAAAAAAGAGGAAGGAAAAAAAAAAAAAAACCTCACAAAAACAAACATGCACACACACAAAAAACAACAACACAAAAACAACAACAAAAACAACAAAAAAGTAAATGAACAAGCAGCCAATAAAACAAACAAACAAACCCCCCTAACAAACAAATAAAAAAACACACATAAAACAGACAAATACAACACACACACACACACACACACACACACACACACACACACACACACACACACACACACACACACACACACACCACAAAACCAGCCGGTGTCGTAGAATATTTTGGAACCAGGATAAATCGGAACCGGTTCCCAAAAATCCTAGGATATTTCGGAACCATTCCCATTTATCCTAGGATAACCCTAGGATATGCTAGGATAACCCTAACCCTATTGCCATTTATCCTAGGATATCCTAGGATAAATCGGAATGGTTCTGAAAAATCCTGCCGCCAGGGCCAGGATAAATCGGAATGGTTTCCATTCGTCCGGTTCCGAAATATCCTGTGACACCGGGTCCGACCATAGTCATGACCGCTGGCATGTTTTATTGACGCTTTTTCAAAGTTTAAGAAGTTTTCCTTGTTTTTACAAGAGGGAACCCCACTAAAACCAACAACTGGCACAGTCATCTAACACACCTTGTCCTTGTCCTCGGTAACGCTCCGACTTTCCTATTGTCACAGACCGAAAACGCGCCGTACCGAGTGACAGGAGAAACCAGCTGACTTCCCCATCCGAGCCTGACCACCCGCATCACCACATCACCGTCAACGACGACCACTTGAGCGACAACAACGACGCGGCGCCCACCACCCGCCCTTCAACGACAGAGGACCGTTACGCAGACAGGGAGGGTTCTTTCATGACGCCTGTTATTCGAGTGACAATCACTTCGACTTTCAGACAGTGAACTGAACTATTCGGTTTCGCCTGGGGAGTTGGTGTAACTCGCGGATATGTACTCCCCAGCATGGCGTGAACCGGGTCTAAGCAGCTTGAGGCTGGAAGTGTCCCGGGTCTAAGCAGCTTGAGGCTGGAAGTGTCCCGGGTCTAAGCAGCTTGAGGCTGGAAGTGCCTCGGGTCTAAGCAGCTTGAGGCTGGAAGTGCCCCAGGTCTAAGCAGCTTGACGCTGTACGTGCCCCGGGTCTGTTCAGCTTGAGGCTGGAAGTACCCCGGGTATGTTCAGCTTAAGGCTGGAAGTACCCCAGTACCCCAGGTCTGTTCAGCTTGAGGCTGGAAGTACCCGGGTCAATGCAGCTTGAGGCTAGAAGTGCCCCAGGTCAATGCAGCTTGAGGCTAAAAGTGCCCCCGCCGGGAGTCAGACGAGCCGGATAGCACATCCTGCGTGCGGACAGCCGAGCGTTGGTCTATGAATGCACGGGTCGTGAGTTCGAATCCTCGGTGGGACCCAAACGTTATTTTTTTTCATCTCTGTTGCATCCATCTGTGATACGTGATGAAAAAAGGACGTTAAAAGAGAAACCAACCAACTAGCCAACCTCTGATTGGCTGATTTCTCTGACCTTCCCCTTTCCATGCAGTCCCGGCTGTGGTCAAATATGTGTGCTGGCATTTATCGTGTTGTCCCCCTCTTTGAAATCACCCATACGTGGTGGTTAGAAAAGGACGTTAAACTCCCAAACACCCACCCACCCTCCTTCTCTTCCCGCCAGGAAAGCCGAGCTGTTAGAGCATTGGACTATGAATGCTCGGGTCGTGAGTTCGAATCCTTGTTGGGAACCAAATATATGTGCTGATGCCCCCCCCCCCCCCCACGTTGCCTCGATTTTTCACCCTTTTGTGATGAGAAAGGGACCTTAAACCTCCAAACAAACCAACCGACCAAGCAAGCAACCAATCCCCCCCCCCCCCATCCTCACCCCCCCCCTCCCCACCACCTTCCCACTGTATGCACAGAGTCAGAGCTTTGGGTTTCCACATGGCTCAATGGTATTTTATTACTTCAAAAAATAAATTATTGGCAAATGCCTTATTGACGCGGTGTGTGTGTGTGTGTGTGTGTGTGTGTGTGTGTGTGTGTGTGTGTGTGTGTGTGTGTGTGTGTGTGTGTGTGTGTGTGTGTGTGTGTGTGATATCAGTACTTGGTACAACTTTCAGTGTGTGACACCGTTCATTCGTTGTGGGTTCTGTCCGGGTACTCCGGCTTCCTCTCGATGTATGAGGGATATCTTCAGCCCACAGAAATACAAAAATAAATGCAATTCTAAATTCCGAAACTTCGATGGCTGAGCTGACCCTTCGCACCACGTGAGTGTAATGTGTTGATGTATGTGTGAGGGAATGCGTGTGATCCATGTGAGCGTGCGTGTTGGTTCAAATCGAGGCGCTTTAAGCCGAGAAAGTGGGTGAAGCGCCTTATATTGTATGTGTGAGGGAATTCGTGTGATTCATGTGAGCGTGCGTGTTAGTTCCGTTCGGACGCTTTAGGCCGAGAAAGTGGGCGAATCGCCTTATAATACGCTTTATTATTATTATTATTGTTGTTGTTGTTATGTTATTGTTATTATTATCATCATTTATTATTATTATTATCATTATCATCATCATCATCATCATCATCATCATCATCATCATCATTATTATACGGCACCTTTTTATACATCTGCGATAAAGGAATCTATTTTCGGACGCCACTCGAATGCCTGCAATGCACATGCCGCTCAGAGATGTTTACCTTAAGGTCCTAACTGCCACAGTGAAGTGTAAAATAAACCGTCTCAACTGGAGGTCAGATAACAACGGCGACCCAGCAAACAAGCCTGCGGCCACAATCAACTCCCTAGGTTTCCAGCCGCCGGTGGGGCAAACAGCAGCTAGCGAAAGGCAGAACCGGGCTTCATCCATTGCCCAGGTTTCAAACACCCGTGGCAGAAAATCGAAACGTTCGTGCCTTAAAATGTCAGCCCTGGTGGTAATCGGGAAACGCCTTTTGTCATTCCTGACCAGGATGATGCATGAGGTGGACTATAGTTATAACCTCGATGGCTCATGGGTATGCCGGCGGAATTAGAATGTTTATCTCCTAATAGCCCATGCAAAACATTTTACTTGAAGTCTTCAGAACACTAGGAGCCACTTCAAGCCGCTATAATGCAACCTGAAGACGCGGCCTTGGGCCTAGCGGGGAAACCCCTCAAAATCACAACTGTGTCACAACTGTGGACAGCACTGTGGCGCTCGGCAGTGCCCAGTTAAGAGCCGGCATTAAGACATCACTGAGCCATTCCCGTTCCGGGGGACTAACGCTGCTCCTAGAGTTATCGACGGACCCGGAACAGGGTTGTTACTGAGCTGGACAGCCTAGCAAGTACGAAATAGGCTAAGGGGAGACAACTACTGTCTAACAGGTGTCGGGTCAACGGGCGAAGGGAGACAAAAGCAGCAATAGCAGGCCCAAAGGAGCCATCAAGCACTCCGTCTGTCTATTACGCCGCTCTGTCTAGAATTCTCCCCTTGCTGCACATCGTAACAGGTGATGTGTGCATGAAGCCCTACAACAACCGTGTGTGTGTGTGTGTGTGTGTGTGTGTGTGTGTGTGTGTGACTGGCTGACTAAGTACCCACTCAAGCGTGCACTGCACAGCTGGTATTGCTTTATTTAAAAATGAAATGCAAATGCTATTATCCAATGCTGTGTCAGCGTTTTGTTAGGAAACAAACTTGTATGGTAAGCCGCGCGGTACTTACACAGCAAGCTTATCTCTGTGAAACACGCAAGTGCAAGTATACCGACATGCAATGTAATACACACATACCATGTGTTTTTGCCCTGAGCTACACAGTCAGTATTTATTATTATATTTATTGGTCTCTCTTGTCCTTTGGAAGTTAGATCGACTTTACGTGCTACACACACACACACACACACACACACACACACACACACACACACACACACACACACACACACACACACACACACACTCTCTCTCTCTCTCTCTCTCTCTCTCTCTCTTTGGTGTCTAAATACAATGCTTCGAGAATCCATGCTTTCCAACATTCTTCGCAACAACGCTCACACAGAACCACAAAAGACGACAAAGATAAACCGGCAGTAATTTAATTCCGAGTCAAAAATCCGAATGAAAATTGCACAAGTTTATCAGAAACGTACAACACTTGCGCATTAAGCCGTGCATGCAAACATATCTAGAAAACAGCAAAAAGTTTCATGTCCAGGTTACAGAAACAGTTGAATTAGACATCATTCATCACTCAGGTGAACACAACAATAATGTATACTCTATTTAACGGCCTGCTTGAAAACGAGGCGATGAGGAATTTTGCAAGCATTGTCTAAAATATAAACTAGCGTCAGACATATTATGGTAGCGTCAGTGCAGAAAGGGTTAAAAATACAAACTGATGTGAATAGAAAAGCAAAACAGAAGTTCAAAATTTACGTTCGTATTTTTTAAATATTCTTGAATATAAAGCACAAAAGAAAGTATATATCACAAGATCAAGGTAAAAATTTTCGAGTCTTCTGTTACACTTCCTCTGACTCGATCTCTCCTGTTCCTGTTACTGTTTCGTCGTGACCTATTTTGCTGCAGCAACGTCCACACGACGGCCCTGGTGACTGCGGCAGAAGAGCTTATGGGTCACTTGGCGGCAGATTCCCGCCATCAGCTCCAGAAACTCGAAGGCGGTCAGCAGGGAGAAGCCCAGCCACAGACCCAGTTGTCCGCCCAGGTCACCCAGCAGACGATACCACTGTGGGGCAAAGAAATAGACGTTGATGACAATGACAATGACTCAAGTTCTGCGCACCTCCTCAGAAAGAACTAAAACATATGGTCAGAGATCCTTTTCCTTTCAGGCTGCAGCCCTTTGGAATCAGCTTCCTAAACCACTTAGACACACAGAGTCCAATGCCAGTTTCAAACGCTGTCTTAAAACCCACCTATGTAAAACTGATAACTGATCTACCCTGCCCTTCAACACCATGTGAGCCTGCTTGCTGAGAGTTATTGTTTAACGCACTTTTCTCAGTTATCAGATTTACCATTATCAAATAATGCTATTTAAACAATGTATGCCTTCTTCTATACGTACATCACTAAAGACACCGTATAGTGATTCAACACTGCGAAACTGACATGGCTGAGGCTTTTGGAATAGCCATCAAGTTTCTTTCTTACATAGTGTGTTGGCACTTACATCGTATGCAGGCGTGGTCACAATATATTCGTAGTTGAGTTCCTTGAAAAACAGTTCCACTTTTGCAACATTACGCCTGAAAAAGACCAGAAAATTGTATGCCATCGAAAACTGTAGAAGGAGCTGAATTTCGCGCGAGCACACACACACACACACACACACACACACACACACACACACACACACACACACACACACACACACACACACACGCACGCACGCACGCACGCACGCACCCGGAGTCACACACACACACACACACACACACACACACACACACACACACACACACACACACGCACGCACGCACGCACCCGGAGTCACACACACACACACACACACACACACACACACACACACACACACACACACACACACACACACACACATCGAACCCGTGCGGCTGAAACGACCTGTCCGAAATTTGTGTTTAACGCGGACTAAAACAGCCACGACATTGTATCGCAGTCAGAGCTCTACTATCAGTAAAGGCGCATTTGCTACCAAAATTGCGCAACTTGTTTTGTGCATCCCTCTCTAGTGGTGTGACGTTAAACACCACCAAAACACCTCACAACGTTACGTGGGCCAGAACATCGTAAAGATGGACTATTTCGAAGCTGTTTCAAAACATAAACTGGTTTTCCCCACAGACCAAAAAAAAAGATAGACCCACCGCCGCACGCTGCAACCGCTTCTTGCGAGTGTCGCTATCGCGGCCATCTTGCGAATACCAGAACTCAGAGGCTCTGTGTACAGAACGCCTCGTTCGAAATACAAAGTTCTTTAGAAAGACGTCATCAGAAATGTGACGTAAGATAAAGCGGACCAATGCTATGCGCGCTATGTAAACAGCTGATAGCGTCTGGCACTTTCAGGGTACTCGCAGCGGCGGCGTCACACTTCCAGCACCGCAGAGGGTCTATCTTTTTTAGGTCTGGGGTTTTCCCCGAAGCCTTGTACATGATAATATAACTGTGTATTGTAAGGGCGCTCAAAGCGCCGCGAGCTGAACCCAACACGCACGCTCACGTGAATCACACGCATTCTCCCTCCCGCACACTGGACATGCACGCATTACAATCACGTGGTGCGAAGGGTCAGCTCAGCTATTTCAGTTTCGGAATTTAGAATTGCAGTTATTTTCAAATTTGTGGGGCTGAACATTTCCACAGCAGAGGGGGAGGATGCCGGAGTACCCAGGGAGAGAACCCCTCGACGATCGTCCCGAATGGACGGTGCCACGTACGAGAAGGAAAAATTCTTCGCCCCGAGTGGGACTCGAACCTGACCTCTCGCATTGGTGGCAAAGGCTCTTAACCACTAGACCACCGACCGCCTAAACATGGAGTAGGATTGTTGAAGAGGGGGGGGGGAGGGTGAAGAATGTCACCTTATATAATCGATATCGACAAGAGAAGTGTTGATGCCTCGGTTCGACTTTAAGAACGCGTCTCTGATGGCTTCTTGGTGGATTTTGGCGGGAAACAGCCCTGTAGACACCTCAGGCGAATAGATGACTTCCCTGCGAAAAAAAAAAAAAAAAAAAAGTTGCGTGAGGACTAAGAAAGGAGGACGCGACAAGGAATGTTGTTACTGAGGAGAGAAGGGTGGGTGTGGGTTGGTGTTTGGGGGTTTAACGTCCTTTTCCACCACATAGGGTGATATCAAAGACGGGGCAACGATGAAAAAGCCAGCACAAGTATTTGGCCCCAGCCGGGATCGAACTCACGACCCGAGCATTAGAAGTCCAACGCTCTACCATTCGACCACCCCGGCTCCCCTACTGAGGAGAGAAAAGAAAGCATGAGACAACACAGAGTGTAAATATCGAAAAAATATACTCCCCCGCCCCCCCCCCCCCCCCCCCCCCGTAGTATAGTGGTTAGCATTTCAGACCATGGACCGAGAGACCCGGGTTGGAGTCCCAGCCGAGGCAAGCGGGATTTTTCTTACCTAGGTCGGTTCCTAACCAGAGCGAATGTGCTATGGGTCCAATGGGGAGGCTGTTGCCACACAGCCGAGATTCACTTACTTCACAGATACGACTTTGGGGGTGCTTCCCTTGATATGACAAGTCTTATGATGTGGATGATTACACGGTCGGCACCGCAGGTGCCGTAGTTCCCGGGGGAGGACGCCGGAGAGAACCCCCGACGGTCGGCCCGAATGAACGGTGCCATATACGAGAAAGAAAAATTCTTTGCCCCGAGTGGGACTCGAACCTGACCTCTCGCATTGGTGACTACGTCTTAACCACTAGACCACCGACCGCGCCGGTCAAAAGAGAGAAATTAATGTAACATCGCGACAGGCCAGGGGCAACCCTACAGCCAGCACTCACTCGCATGCTGGTGGGCAGATTTCTCCACAGCCCAAGTCGCCAGCCTGATAATCCTTCAGCACCATCTGCACGCATTCAACTGTGGAGAAAAGGGCAAGCTTATTGGTTGACAGGTAATAGTGATGATGATGTATGCTGGATAGATGATGATGGATTGGATGAATAGACGCCGCCGCCGCCGACGACGACGATAATGATGATGATGAGAGTGGGTGGATGTTTGGGGGTTTAACGTCCTTTTCCACCACTTACGGGTGATATCAAAGACGGGGCAACGATGAAAAGGCCAGCACAAATATTTGGCCCCAGCCGGGATACGAACTCACGACCCGAGCATTAGAAGCCCAACGCTCTACCATTTGGCCACCCCGGCTCCCCGATGATGATGATGATGATGACGATGACGATGACGATGAAGACGATGGCGTCGATGATGGTGGGGCTAGTAATAGTGATGATGATGACGACGACGGCGACGATGACGACGGATGGCTGTATCGATAATGACGACGGCGACGATGGACAGGTGGATGATGTGATGATGAGGAGAAGGAGGGGGAGGAGGAGGAGGAAGACGACGACGACGATGGCGATGATGATGACAATGAAATGCGAGTTTGGAAATACCGGTGTAACTGTCAGTCGTGTTACAAGGGACGACCGTCTCTTCATAGCCATCAGGTGTGATCAGACGACACGGGTAGTCGGGATCACAGCACCCGCACTCTTTGTTCACGTATTTCTGGTAGCACGTGCGGCGGCATGCCTGCACAGGAACCGGTCAAGTTAGTGTCAAATAGTTAGCTATTCAGGGCTTAACGCCGCGCAAGCAACAAAGACTAGTTCGCGTCTAGTCAAGGCCCTTCTTTGCCAGACTCAAATAAAAAGAAAGACAGTAAAACAAGGTGTAAATATATACATAAAAATGATCAATCCGGTTTAAATTATAAACACGTTTCACTTCTTTGTATATAGAACATATGGAGGTCGAGGGTAGTCCGTATTACTTGAGGTGTCTAAATCTTATGGAACAGATTTGACTCTTTCAAGAAACTAAAGATGCTGTCAGGGGGAACATCCCGGAACAACACCTTCAAAGGATCTGCACAGTAATGTTTTACGCGAGTGTGCGCAGAGTCAAAAATGGCAGTTTGGGGCTTTTTGTTGACTTTGTAAAGAAGTTTCATGCCAGGTAATAGTAAAATTAAGGAAAATGAGCCTGGATTGTGGACTATTTTGTGTTCAAGAGCACAAGAGCCAGCAGACGATAGAGGAATGAGGGGGCATGTGGTCGCTGCTAACCTGGCAAAACATGGAATATTGGAATTTGTAAAAATTTACTGTACACATGAGTCTTTGGCTGCTGGATTTTTGTGATTTTCTTTGGTGAATTTTAAAGCATTTCTAGGGTGCCATATGCAACGTTATGATTAAGAGGAATATATAACGTTTTCTTGAAATTTGCGTCTGTGTCCTGTAGCTTTCAGGTATAGGCCTAGCATCCGCCTGACCGCTACAACTGGGCGGAATTTACAGATACAGATACAGATAACTTTATTGTCCTTAAAACAGGAAATTTGTCTTCGGCTTCACCGACACGTAAAGATCATGAAATCACACAAGGAGTTTGGCTGATAAATTCTCTCTCTCTCTCTCCCCGTGTCCCCCTCTCCCTCTCTCTCTCTCATGCCTTCCCACTCTCTCTCTCTTTCTCTCTCTCTCTCTCTCTCCGTGCCTCTAGCTGCAGCAGCACCAGAGTTGATAACTTACATAAAAACTCCAGCAATAACAATAGTAAAATCGGACTATATGACCAAAACATTGTAAAAGACAGCTCGTCAAAGGAATGACGTACAAATTAAGCATTTACGAACTGGTGTTAAGAAGGAGCCGTTTTAGGGCTCGTTTTATTACTAGCAATACTGGAAGGATTGCACTATACTATTTCATTTTTGCGCAGAGCTTTAGATAATTTTTAACCCTTAGCAGAAATTGACCAGTATAGAATCTATAGACTCGTATCACAAGCTAGGTATACCAACATTGTCAGTATACTTCTTGTCGTAGATCGCTCCATACATGTTCAGGTGATCTCCCTCCTCATCAGTGAACGTGTTGCATTTACCGTACGGAGGACCCGCCCTCTTAATCTCCATCTGCACACACACACACACACACACACACACACACACACACACACACACACACACACACACACACACACACACACACACACACACACAAACACACACACACACACACACACACACACACACACACACACACACACACACACACACACACACACACACACACACACACACACACACACATCTCGATGTTACACCAGAGGTTAAGTTACGTTTGTTTTCATTCATTTAATGACACAGGTTATAACTGCGCCCTCATTGTTACAACATAAGTTCAGTCACGTGTGTTTCCAGTAATCTGGTGACCTAGGTTATGTTAAAATTTGGAAATGTTCAGCCCACAAAATTAAAAAATAAATGCAATTCCGAAATTCCGAAACTTAAATTGCTGAGCTGCCCCTTCGCACCACATGATTGTAATGTGTTCATGTCCAGTGTGTGAGAGAATGCGTGTGATTCGCGTGAGCGTGCGTGTTGGGTTTAGCTCGCGGCGCTTTGAGCCAAATATCTGGGATAAGGGGCCTATATTAACGCGCTTATTATTATTAAAATTTGCACCCCCGAAACTTCATCCGTCGTAAAAATTGAAGTTGTAGGATCCATAGACGAAATGTTTACCTAGGTCACTAAATTACTGGAATGACAACCGGCCCCCGTAGTGTAGTGGTTAGCACTTCGGACCATGGACCGGGAGACCCGGGTTCGAGTCCCAGCCGAGGCAAGCGGGATTTTTCCTACCTAGGTCGGCTCCTACCCAGAGCGGGTGTGCTATGGGCCCATTGGGGAGGCTGTTGCCACACAACCGAGATTCACCCACTTCACGGTGCGACTTTGGGGGTGCTTCCCTTAGTATGACACGTCTTATGATGTGGATGATTACACGGCCGGCACCACAGGTGCCGTAGTTCCCGGGCCTGGTTCATGGATATTTATGACAGGAAGCGTGGAATGCGGCCCTGTCCCGCAGTCCCAAACCACACGGACCCCCATAGCATCACCCTCATCTCCATCATCATGCATAATAAAAATTGCCCCAACTTCCGCACCCTCCGTGGATTCCACCCATTATCAGGGAGGAACACCATTGGAGACAGCAAAGAGTTGTGGCAGCAAAAAAAACAACAAAAAAAAAAAAAAAAAAAAACAAACAAAAACAACTGGAATCACACGTAACTGAACATCTCTTGTAATGACGCTCTACCTTACTGATGGCGATGTTGGTGGTATGGCCTGGACTGACCATGATCCCCTCGTCCTCAGGGAAGGGCATGGAGTCAGCAGGATGGATAACAATCTTGAAACCCACAGTGTACGTCAGCTCGGTGTACTGGTCCTCTTGGGCGTTTAGAAGCAGAGACAATCCTGATAGATAAGCAAGATAAAAATAATGTTATGTTATGTTATGTTATGTGATGTGTAAACGGTAATAGACGCTGATGATTTATAACCCCGACGTAACAAGAGATTAAGCCCGACCACCCCCTGCCCGCTATACGATAAGACTGGTTAAAAAGAACAAGCCACTGCACACCAGTAGCGGCCACTTCGAACCACTATTACGCAAGGCGTGTGCCTTTCCCGCTGGGCCCGAGAGGGCTGCAGATTGCATAATAGAGGCCTGAAGTGGCTCCTAGTGGTCCATGGGCTTTCAAGAGTGCAGCTCCTTGCCTCTGGAACAACTTGCCAGCCCACCTCAAGTCAGGTTCTGCGTCAGTCATGACCTTCAAGCGGAACCTCAAGACGCACCTTTTCTCTCAGGTCTAATTCTCTCTTCTCCCCCCCCCCCCCCCACCCCAAAGGCGCCGTGAGCATGCTTACTGCATGTAAGTTTTTTCGTAGCGCTATAGAAATGGCCAATCATCATCATCATCATCATCATCATAGTGACCTGCAGATTTCAAATAAAACTGCTATTTCTGCATGGGCTTTTAAGAGTTACGTCCCTTTTCATGCATCAGGCCCCAGAAGCGTCAAAAGATACTGGACTGGTCCGAGACACAGGTCTAGTCACAGACTTACAGGTCTAGTCACAGACTTATCAGCTAGTTAGCCCCAACAACAGACACAACACGCAACGTGAAATAGTGAAACATTCCCCTGATGATTTACCGTGGCTAGGACCTGGCCTCGAGATCCCCAGGTCATCAAATTCCGTGTTGAACGTGTAGCAGTTCCCGTACATGCTGTTGTAGAATTGCGTGAAGTTCCTGCAATCCATTATAACTTATATATATTATTTATTAAGCATTCACAGTCAGCGGCACACTTTGCCGTTCGTGTGTGTGTGTGTGTGTGTGTGTGTGTGTGTGTGTGTGTGTGTGTGTGTGTGTGTGTGTGTGTGTGTGTGTGTGTGTGTGTGCGTGCGTGCGTGTGTGCGTGCGTGCGTGCGTGCGTGCGGGCGTGCGCGTTTGTGTGAAAGAAAGAAAAAACAGAAAAAAGAAACCAGTAAACAAGTAGCAGAAGACAATGACAATGGTAGTTTACTTACCCATGGTAGAAGGTATTGATTTACTAACGGTAGAAGCTACTGGCAACATGGCCGTTTCAAAGCTTGCCGTTTTTATACGAAAACAAGACAACAGAAAAACCTCGGAAAATGCTACTTTTACTTGCAAAATGAGATAAGAAAAAGGGACGCAAGGAGCAAGAAGAAGGAGGATGAGGAGGAAGAAGAAAAAGAAGGAAGAAGAAGAAGGAAGTAGAAAAAGAAGAAGAAGAGGGAAGCAGAAGAAGAAAAAGAAGAAGAATGAAGAAGAAGAAGACAAAGAAGAAGAAGAAGGAAGTAGAAAAAGAAGAAGAAGAGGGAAGCAGAAGAAGAAAAAGAAGAAGAATGAAGAAGAAGAAGACAAAGAAGAAGAAGAAGGAAGTAGAAAAAGAAGAAGAAGAGGGAAGCAGAAGAAGAAAAAGAAGAAGAATGAAGAAGAAGAAGACAAAGAAGAAGAAGAAGGAAGAAGAAAAAGAAGAAGTAGCAGAAGAAGAGGAAAGAAGAATCAACAAGAAAAAGAAGAAGAATGAAGAAGAAGAAGACAAAGAAGAAGAAGAATCAAGAAGAAAAAGAAGAAAATGGAGGAAAACCAAGAAGAAAAAGGACGAAAAAGAAGGAAAAAGAAGAAGAACAAGATAAAGAAGAAGAAGAAAGGAAAAGAAAGGAGCAGAAAAAGAAGAAGGAAGAAGAAACAGAAAAAGCAGAAGAAAGAAGAAAAAGAAGAAGAAGAAAAAGGAGAAAAATGAGGAAGAAAAAAAAAGAGAATAAGAAGGAAGAAGGAGAACAAGACGGAAGTAGAAAAAGAAAAAGAAAATCTTACTTCGATAAGCATTGTTGTCGCCGAAACACACATCCAAACAGCATAGCCTCGATCTTATGGCCGTATGTAGCGCGTTGTGTCAGATTCAACTGGCTGAGATAGGCTTGAACGCGGCTTTGCAGGTCGTAAACTTCTGTAGGAGAGTAATCGTATTCGTAGAAATCATATTCCTCAGTGGTGCCAGTGACGGCCTGGGTTGTAGGAGACTCCGTTGTGCCTGCAAGTCCTCCTTCTTGGATCTGGTCGACAGATGAGTGGACAATGATCAAAATCAGTAACGACCATCTTAAGCGCGTCCTGGAAACAACAACAGGCGTAAGGACACAAACTGGACGTGGGGATTATGTGCAGTGTTGATTTGGAGAACCCCGTCTGGCGAGTGTGCTAGCTTGTGATTTTTGTCGTGATGACGAAGCGTGATTTTCGTGATTTTTGTGTGGCCGTGTGTCTGTCTTTCTGTCTGTCTGTCTGTCTGTCTGTCTCTGTCTCTCGCTCTCTCTCTTTCTCTCTCTCTCTCTCTCTCTCTCTCTCTCTCTCTCTCTCTCTCTCTCTCTCTGTCTCTCTCTCTCTCTCTCTCTGTGGGGGTTTTGGTACTCTGCTCTCTAGACTTACCTTCAGTATGATTCTAGAAATGTTGTCCCATTTCTCCTTGCGAATCATATTCAAGTTGCACACAGTAACAGCAGGAAAATCCAGGTTGTCCTGAAATGTCATCACACGGAACCTATATAGTAGCTAGGTAATTTCTGAAATACTTCACGTCTCCACCAAACCAAACCAAAACAAAACAACGACAACACCACCAAACAAATCACCTGACCCACCCCACACCCCCTTCCCCATCCTCCACAACCCCCACCTTCTCAGGATCAGCAGCAGTGTACAAGTCGATTTTTCCCCACCTCTGGGGTCATAGGAAAACAAAAAGGAAACGAAATCAAAACATACATACAAACGTAAATACATACATAGCCACAATCACCCTAATTCAACAATGTCCCAGAACCAACACCACCAATCCCACTTCTACCAACCCCTACTAAAACCGGAACCGCCGGCCACCGTTGTGCGGTGGTTAGCATTTCGGACCATTGTCCGGGAGACCCGGGTTCGAGTCCCAGCCGAGGCAAGCAGGATTTTTCCAACCTAGGTCGGCTCCTACCCAGAGCGGGCGTGCTATGTGCCCAGTTGGGAGGCTGTTGCCACACAGCCGAGATTCGCCCATTTCACGGGTACGACTTTAGGGGTGCTACCCTTTGTATGACACGCCTTATGATGCGGATGATTACACGGCCGGCACGGCAGGTGCCGTAGTTCCGGGGCCTGGTTAACGGGTGGGTGGGTGTTGCGGGGTTTAACGTCCTTTTCCACCACATAGGGTGATATCAAAGACGGGGCAACGATGAAAAAGCCAGCACAAATATTTGGCCCCAGCCGGGATCGAACTCACAACCCGAGCATTAGAAGTCCAACGCTCTACCATTCGACCACCCCGGCTCCCCTATTTATGACAGGAAGCGTGGAATGCGGTCCTGTCCCGCAGCCCCAAACCACATGGACCTCCATATCATCATCTTACCACCATCCTCATCTCCATCATCATGTATAATAAAAATTGCCCCAGCTTCCGAGCCTTCCGTGGATCTGGGAGGAACACCACTGAAGCTGGCGAAGAGTTGGGGCAGCAAAAAAAAAAACAAAAAAAAACCCAAACCACAACCACGTCTAGCATCACTCCCACCACCAGCAACAGCAACCAGACCTGCACGGTAGGAAAGTGGCCAACCAAGCCAACGATCAAGCGGCGCCGTGTTATTAAGCATGTTTGTGCATGTGGTGCCTGACTTTTTGTGATGAGTATATCAGCGTTTTTATACCGCGTATTCCACGGAAACCACAGTTGACACAGGATTCCCCATGTAGGTCTGGATAACGTTAATGACGTTGTAGGAGGCAAAACCTGTGAAGCACAACACACACACACACACACACACACACACACACACACACACACACACACACACACACACACACACACACACACACACACACACACACACACACACGCGACATCAAAGTTTATTACAAAATAAAGATTTATTCAGTGTAAATACCTTCGTCTTCTTCAAGTAAGTGTGGAAAATGATCATAATGATAAATAATGGGTAGAAAATCGTTTTTCATAAATACAACTGCAGAAAAATAGCAGAAAAACTGCTATTTTGTCGTGTCTCGCCAGTGTTTTCTGCAGGAAATAAATGCTATTTTGTCATTTCCGGTTTTTTTTTGTCGATTGTTCAGCAGGAAACCATTTTCCCCTGCAGCAAAAAAACAACAACAACAAAAAACAAACAAACAAAAAACAATCAACCAACCAACCAAACAAACGAACAAACACACACACACACACACACACACACACACACACACACACACACACACACACACACACACACACACACACACACACACACACACACACACACACACACACACACACAAACAGATTTGCCTATTTTCCTCCAGAAAAAAACTACAAAAAAACTTCTATTGTGGCAGTTTTCGTCAGCAATAGATGCCTGCTCCTTGTACACTCCGTGCGCCTCGTAGACCTTCTAGTCACGTGGTACACATCAGCAAGCGCGAGAACTTAAGGTCAGCTGCACTAACACTTGACAGTCCAAGCAAAAGTCGCGTTTTTACTTGAAATCTTCGTATCACTAGAAGCCACTTCTAGCCAGTATTATGCAATCTGCATCGGTATCGGGCCTAGCGGGCATATTCCACACCTTGCGTAGTAGTGGTTTGAAATGGCTCCCACTGGTGTGCAGGGGCTTGTTTTTAACCAGTATTATCATTTAGCGGGCAGAGGGTGGTCGGCCTTGGGCTCTTAGAGTTAAAGAGCCTTGCCAATAAAAACCGAAATGTCATCGCACTTTCGGCCTAAAATATTGATGCCAATCAGGACCAGTGGTAACAAAGCTTCGAACTCGAGACCCGATCAACCCAAGCTGCCAAGTCCCACGAGACGAGTGAAAACAAGTACAATGACTGGTAAACGCCCGCTGAACTTCTTTACCCCTATCAATTATACACAGGTAACATTGTGTTCAAGAGGTGACAGCGGTGTCAAAGTGACCGCCCAGTTGACAGGGAGAGAGTGCGTGGACTCACGGTCGGCGTATATAATGCCAGAGCTCGCTTTCACGGGGTGCAGTCAAAATGGTTGAGAGTGTTTCCGGTGCTACTCTGCTTTAAAAGTTTCGACCATGATTGCGAAGACGACAATAATATTATTATTATTTTTAATGCTTGCAATGATTAAGCAGTCTCTAGGCAGACTGTTAGCAAATCATAAGCGTGATTTTAGCATAAGTGTTAGCAGTGCTATAATTTATCTCTGCTAACACTGCTGAATGTATGCTAACACTACCATAGCAAAGTCATTTGTTTGAAATACGAGCATGCACGCGTCTTTTGCGTTGTAGTAACGCGTTAGTTAAAAGTTGTTGTCTGGTTGATAAACGATCATCTTGCCGAGATTCGCGTAATACATTACTGCGCAGATTCTTTAAAGGTGTTGTTCCGGGATATTCCCCCTGACAGCACCTTTAGCTTCTTGAAAGAGTCCAAATTAATCTGTTCTATAAAATTTAGACACTTCAAGTAATACATACGGACTATCCTAGACCTCTACATGTTCGATGTACAAAGATATAAGATAAGATAAGATATCACTTTATTCGTCCCTCGAAGGGAAATTGTACTGTCTGCTTTGACAAAACTGACAATAAAAAATCATTACGACTACAACCAGCGCGCACACACCCACACACACGCACTACACACCCACCCACCCACCCACACACACACACACACACACACACACACACACACACACACACACACACACACACACACACACACACACACACACACACACACACACACACACACACACACACCAGCTGTGAGTGAAACGTGTTTATTATTTAAACCGGATATTTTTTAAAAAGATATATTTACACCTTGTTTTACTGTCTTCCTTTTTTTATTTTAGCCTGGCGAAGAAGGACCTTGATTAGCCGCGAAATAGTCTTTGTTGCTTGCGCGGCGTTAAGCCCTAACTCACTAACTTCCTAACTGGTAAACGGCCCTTTTCTCAGTTTCACGTCAACAGACCGAAGTCCGTTTGGAAAAACTCGGTGCTTATCCTATTTGTGTCTATCCCTCACCAGCCCATTCGCCTGTCTCTTTCTCTTTAAAACCTCCCGAATTTAGCCGCTCTGTCCTTCCTCTCATTTCTCAGCTGATTTCTAAGTTCGGCCCTTTCATCTATAATTTCTTCTTTTTAACCCCTCACTCACGTCTGCACTACCAGTGGTTAGGAATAAGTGATGTTGGGCATATGCTGCGAACTGGTTTTATTGCGCCTAGAAGATGATAAGTTGCAATATTTGCTGTATATGCGCTTAGTATTTATCTTTGTTTTATCTAGTTGTAAGTGTTGTTTGTTTTCTACGCTTTTTTGTAACCGGGTGTTCGAGATATTAGCATGAAGGTGCAGCGTCTCCTGCATGTCCTAGGTTTATATTGCCCCGTAGATCAGTTTGCATCAGTTGCCCAACGTTACATTTTTTTTCACGTAGTGCAGACACACGTACTTAGCCGAGAATTAGTCTTTGTGGCTCGCGCGGCCTTAAGCCTCAAAAAGTCACGCACTCACTCACGCTTATCATATTTGAAAAGGGGAACAATCGACGCTCCTGTTTGGAAACACTCTGTCCTGGCGATGGTAGTTTTGAAGCGGAGTAGCACCAGAAACACTAGCACCCATTTTGTCTACGCCCCGTGATATACCTGCTAGGGTTTATGTTCTTCTTCAAACGACCGGCGCGTTAAATATTTGACAACTTGCTGTAGGCGATACACAGGTCTCAATGAAGAATCCCACGAGGAGTTCCACGCACAAATGCCACTGGCATTTAAAAATACCAACGCTTTCTATGGGCAGCCAAACGCCTGTTTGTTGCCTGTATTTGCACGGGATGCCCCTTTTCAGTTTTACTTGTGTATCGTTGCCACGACAATTTCATTTAAACGGGTTAAATCCATTCTTGTCAAAAAGAAGTTAATGTCCTTTTCCACGCAAAGAATTAAAAGAACAGCTAAGACAAAAGCTGGATGTGGAGAACAACTTACAAGAACAAGAACCTTTATTTACAACGGTAGAAGTTACAGGCATATGCATACCAATTTAAAAACTTGCCGTTGCTACACTACATGAGCTAGTACTTCTGCAGAAAAAAAAAGAGATACTTCGTACCACATCACCCATACACAAACAACATCACGCATGTATTATTTGCACGCATCTATACAGAACATAATCGTAAACAGA
>JACVVK020000021.1:1582500-1655000 GCA_018292915.2 Batillaria attramentaria
CACCGCCTACCTCTCGGTTGAAACGACTGCCGATCTGCTTCAAGGGCTAGAGTGATAAGCTGCGCTTTTGTGTAGCCACTAAAACGCACGCCCCTGTCTTTCAGATATTTTTTTCAGTTCAGGAACTTTCATTGATTTAATTTTATCGCGAACATCTTCGCCGGTCGAAACGCTCACGTTGCTCGCCATCGCATGCGTAGCCCACATCAGAAGGACCGTTCGCGTCTCCGGCGCTGGAGAGCACCCGACTCTTCGTAACCGGCAATCACGGTATTTAAACTGCACCCTCAGTGGCTGGAGTTCCTTCCCCTTTGAAAACCCACACACTATCATGATATCAAGAAAAATGAACAACCCTACCCTACCCTACCCTACCCTACCACAAAGAAAGAAAGAAAGGGGAGAAAGTGCATAACATTGTGAGACATGATTACGACAGAATAATAAACCATATCAAAGTTTTTGTACATGAATCACCATATCAGTGTTGTTTTAAAGACGGGAGCAAAACGTGTTATATCAAATGTTATCAAACGAGTTGAAATGGACGGACTCATCAATAAGTTATAAGCTCTTCCTTGTTGTAATCAAGTTCATAATCTTACACAAAATAGTGCGGCACTTGTGTTCATGGCGCTGTATGCGAATTAAACAAAACACTCCGAAAAACTGGCTTCGCTATAGCTCAACGGGTGGTTTGCCTTATGTGTCACAGTCATTACCTTTTTTTTTTTTTAAACGATAATTAATTCATTTCGTGTAAGGGCCCACCCTCCTTCCTTGTTTTTCACCTATTCGACCAGGGCAGCAGACAGCGGTAATTGCCTCCCCTGCCACTTCATTAGTGGTGCCGTCGAGTCGTTCTGAACTCGGAATTAGCATCAAAAGTTCGCCATGCATGCCATGATAAGCTACGTACAACAACCGTCATTTTGTTAAATTACTCTTGCGGATCAGGAAGCTGTCTCTTTTTCTGTTTCTCCCACAATCAATGAACTTCAGCCTTCACGACTTCACAAATGAAACAATTGCAGATGATGTGCAGGAAGTGCCTCGCTAAAGGTGTTCCAGTCCGGAAACAATGGTTGTCCTCATTATAATCAATATATTACTCTCTCTCTCTCTCTCTCTCTCTCTGTGTGTGTGTGTGTGTGTGTGTGTGTGTGTGTGTGTGTGTGTGTGTGTGTGTGTGTGTGTGTGTGTGTGTGTGTGTGTGTGTGTGTGTGCTGTAAACCACGTAACTGGCGTCGCATTTCGAGCGGACATTTTGGAATGGTCCTGACCCCTTATGAAGAAGAACTGTGTTCAACGTCTGTACTCAGCAACACTGATGGAGTTGACCCTTGGCGGCGATCTGGCACCCACCAGCTTCATGATCAAGCGTCGTGCGATACCCAAGACCAGCTCGAGGAGCTCCATGGCGGTCAGCAGGGAGAAGCCCAGCCACAGACCCAGCTGTCCGCCCAGGTCACCCAGCACACGGGACCACTTGGACAAATCATTAAAGAAGACAAGATTAATTGTCACAGCAACAGACATATTGTGAAAAGTATGTGGTTCAAATATGACAGAGACCCCCCTTCCCACAACAACAACAACAACAACAACAACAAGAAAACAAAAACCAAAAACAACAAATAACAAACAAACAAACAAAAACAAACAAACAAACAAACAAACAAACACCAACCAAACAATCATACAACACCCCCCCAACAACAACAACAACAACACCAACAAACAACAACAAAAAATCACCAGGAAAAATAATTCCAGTCGTACACACCCAAAGACTTATAAGATGAAACAAAACTGCCATACATGTGATATCGGTAAGCAGAAAATCACGTAGATAAAACGTGACTTTGGTACGAAGCGTGGCAGACTATCTTCAATGTCACACACACACACATTTGTTAAAAAGTTAAATACTCTGCACCCCCTCCACCCCGCCAACCCCCCCCCCCCCCACCCCGACACAAACACTCCCCCAAGTAAGTATTATAGTATTCTTAAGAGAGAGAGAGAGAGAGAGAGAGAGAGAGAGAGAGAGAGAGAGAGACAGAGAGAGAGACAGAGACTGACTGACTGACTGACTGACTTTATTTTCCAAGGAAAGAGGTTATAGGCGCGCAGGCCCAAATTGCAAACCTGTCCTTGCTAACATCTACATGAACAAAATTAAGTAAAACAAACATCAAGTGCAAAACAAAACAAAAGCGATGCTAATTAAAACTGACATCATGTTTGTGCAGGAACAACACATACACACACATACACATCAGTACACACAGTAAGCGCACGTGAATACAGAGCGGAGTTCGGGGGTAAGGGGTAAATAGGAATTTGTTAACGATGTTTTGTGTGAACTAGAAATTGTGGCATAAAATAAAATAAAAAAAAACAGAACGAAGTAATAATTCGTAATAAAATTATAGTAGAGTCATTGGGTAAGGCTTCCTATGTTTCAGAGAAGAGATTAAAAAGTCGGTTTTTAAAGGCACCTAGCGATGAAATTAACTTAATATTCGACGGAAGAGAGTTCCATAGGGATGCGCCAGAGTATGAGAGGCTAGTTTTATATAAGTCAATCCTGGGGCGCGTTACTACCAGATGGTTCCTCTCGTTTACATAACGAGTCTGGGCTTGACCGAAGAGATCAGACAGGTAGTTAGGGACTTTCTTATTGGTGATCTTGTGCATGAGCACAGCTTTATTAAATCGTAGTTGTTGGTGGAGTGGTAGCAGTTCTAAGCGTTTAAGTTTTTCATCTGTTGAGAGTTTCTGACAGGGGAAGATAAGTTTTGCAGCACGGCGGTGGAGAGAATTGAGTCGCTTAAGTTGGTTTTCGCCGCAGCCGTCCCATACGGTCGAGGCGTAGTCAAAATGGGGCTTTATGTGTGCATTAAAGAATAATTTTCTTGTGGGCATATCAACTATGTTCTTTATTCGCGAGAGAAGAAATAATTTTTTTCGAAATATTTTTACATAAATGTTCAGTGTGGGGGTGCCATTGAAGCTGACTGTCAATGGTCACACCCAGCAAGCGATGATCTGACACTTGTTTAATTGGACTATTATTGATGGAAAGGTTAAGCGGGGGAGGGTGTAGTTGATGTTTTTGACGTGTAGTGATGAGCATACACTCTGTTTTTGACGGGTTAAGTATCATACTGTTTGCGTTGCACCATTCAACCACGTCCTCTAAGCTACTTTGGAGGTTGGTGGATATTTGTTTGACATCTTTCGCTGACGAGTGTAGGGACGTATCGTCTGCAAACATTTCACATTTAGTATTTTCTTCTTTGATATGCAGCGGTAGATCGTTAATATAAAGATTAAAAAGGAGAGGCCCGAGTATAGAGCCCTGGGGCACGCCAGGGAGAGAGAGAGAGAGAGAGAGAGAGAGAGAGAGAGAGAGAGAGAGAGAGAGAGAGAGAGAGAGTAAACTACTCACGTCATACGCAGGATAAGCAGTTATCTTTTCGTAATTGAGCTGCTTGAAATATATGTCCACCTTTGCTGCGTTCTTCCTAGAATAGCCAAGAAAGCAGAACGATTACTACTCTGCGCATTCCAGCATAATCATGCACACAAGCAACACTGACAACACCAGAAAAGAACACGAGCAAGATCAAAAGTAAGAACATGAGCAAGGACAAGGGCAAGAGCAAGAGCAAGAACAAGAACAAGAGGAAGAACGAGAACAAGAACAGGAGCAAGAACAAGAAGAGCAAGTGTAAGCACAAGAACAAGAGCAAGAACAAGCGCAAGAACACGAACAAGAAGAGCAAGTGTAAGCACAAGAACAAGAACAAGAACAAGCGCAAGAACAAGAACAAGAAGAGCAAGTGTAAGCACAAGAACAAGAACAAGCGCAAGAACAAGAACAAGAAGAGCAAGTGTAAGCACAAGAACAAGAGCAAGAACAAGCGCAAGAACACGAACAAGAATAAGAGCAACAACAAAAATATGAGCAAGAGTGGGTGGGTGTTTGGGGGTTTAACGTCCTTTTCCACCACATAGGGTGATATCAAAGACGGGGCAACGATGAAAAAGCCAGCACAAATATTTGGCCCCAGCCGGGATCGAACTCACGACCCGAGCATTAGAAGTCCAACGCTCTACCATTCGACCACCCCGGCTCCCCATATGAGCAAGAACAAGAGCAAGAGGAAGCACAAGACCAAGAACAAGAGCATTAGGAAGAACAAGGACAGGGACAGGAGCGTTAGCAGGAGCAAGGACAAGTAAAAGAACAAGTCAGCAAGAGCAAGAACAAGAGCAAACACAAGAGCAAAAGCAATAATAATTTTGATAGAACAAGAGCAAGAACAAGAGGAGGGCAGGAAATAAGAAAAAAGACCAAGAACAAGAACAAGCGCATGAACAAGAATAAGAAAAAGAACAGGAGCAAGATTAAGAGCAAGAGCAAGAACAAGACCAGTAACAAGACAAAGAACAAAAACAATAACAAGAGTAATAACAAAAACAAGAACAACAGCAAGACCAAGCTAAGCACCAAGTAGGTGAGGCTGCATTGCTTCTGTTGACCGTTTAGATACCCGTGATATTCACTAGAACTCGCAGATTAATTTCGGAAGGTCCGTGAACACTACACACCCTATCACTGGTAGCGGACAATGTCGCTGGCATTAAAGATGTTTTTTTCAAATATACATAGACCTTACAGCGAATTAAGATATCGAAATATAGACCACGCGCTGATTACCTTATAAATTCTTGGTCTACATACAATCCGCCAGAGGACATTTCTGGCGGGATATTTTTCAGCTCCTTTTGCACTTTGTAGACAGAGGCAGCGGAGGGCCAGACTCCCATGGAGACCTCTGTCTCGAAAATCGTCTCTCTGGGGTAAAACATACACACAGAAGATCTGGAACCAAGGAGGATAATTTCCTACACGCTCGCACGCACGCACGCACGCACGCACGCACGCACGCACGCACATGCACACGCACTCACACGCACGCATGCATTCGTACGCACAGCATGGAAACAATCAAATCAAGTCAACATTGTATCATAGAAGCCCGAGCTCGACACCTCCCCCCTCTCCTCCCTGTATGATAAGACTTATTAAAAAGAACAAGCCACTGCACACCAATAGACGGCACTTCAAGCCACTATTACATAAGGCGTGGGCCTTCCCCGCTAGGCTCGAGACCGCTGTTTTTTTTAATTTTTATGTTGTTTCCATAGTAATGGAAACAACATCATGAGACGGGCTGATTTTTCTACGTTCAAAGGCAAATTTCTGTTTTGCCCTAGACGTTTGGAAAACGACCTTGCCACTGGACGGCATAACGACGTCCTTGCCCTTCGATGGTATTGAGAGAGATTTCTACGACGGGACTCCACCAGTCGATGTGAGAGAACGAGGATGCAATGGAAACACGATGGTGGTCAAAGGTTTTGGATCGAAGGAGTGGGAGAGAGAAACGAAGCTTATCTTTAAAGTTCTCGTATACCGCACACACGCAGTGAGGGTTGGAAACAAAACACACTGTCTTACTCGCATGCTGGCAGGCAGACACCGCCACAGCTGAACACGCCGTTGTCAAAATCGTCTCGAAGCTGTTTCAAACATTGAACTGAAAACAGAAATGGAATGAACTGTACTGGGGTGAGCGGTGGTGTAATAGGTAGCGAGTCGGATTTAGCCGCTGTGCTACTGAACGGCCGTCACCAATATCATGGCGATGAAGCGTGGGTTCGAGCCCAGGTCCATATGTGATACCGGTGTTTCCTGGCTATCGGGCTGCTCATCGGGGGTTTCTCTCCTTGTTATCCGGCTTCCCCCCCCCCCCCCCCCCCGCAAAATTGTAAAAAAAAAAAAGAAAAAAGAAAGGATAGGTATCGGGTGACACGCTTCCCCCGGATGAAGCAGCCCGAATTTCCCGAAAGGGATGATAAAGTAGTTTAAAAAAAATAAAATGAAATAAAACTATTTGCCAGCAGCGGCAGCCACTCTCTCCACCAGCCATAGACGACAACAACTACCCGCATCTTGGGGGTGAAGTGAGACGTAGCAGCCCGACTCGCATACAGAATCACCAAGCCTGGCAAGGCAAGGGCCGTCGTCTACCCACCGGTCAGCAAGTCGGTGGCCCGGCCTCCACTGACCAACATCATCCAAGTGAGTTCCAACTGAGTAATGGTTCCAGCTGCACTGGTCATCGTCAGCACAGTGAGACCGGGCCACCGACTTGCTGACCGGTGGGTAGCAGCCCCCGGAGGAAGCAGTCCGAATTTCCCGAAATGGATAATACAGTAGTTAAAAAAAGATTAAAATGAAATGAAACTATTTTCCAGCTTCTGCTGGCCTTTTTTTTCAAGTCAAGTTTGTTTTCCGACTCTCTAAGGGCACTGGGAAGAAAATAGACAGACATTTACACCTCACAGCCACATGTGTCACCTGTGTCTCGTTGCCCCGTATTTGATATCACAAATAAGTGGTGGAGAGGGACGTTAAAACCCGCAAACAGTCACCCACCCGTCTAAGGACAATAAACTTATTTGAATTTGAATTACATAATTCTTTGAATAGAGAGTGTAACAAAGTTTCTTTGTTAAGCCAGGAGACTTTCTCTGACATGTTTTCTTACCGGCGGGATGGTCCGCGGTGCTAACATTGCAGTAGCTGATGCTTGTGCCATCCGCCGCGTTCCCTGTATCGCACGGGTAGTCCCCGTCACAACAGTCACACTTGTCCACAACGGCTTTTTGGTAGCATGATCGCTGACAGGCCTGCAGGGACACGCGCGCACGCGCGCGTACACACACACACACACACACACACACACACACACACACACACACACACACACACACACACGCACGCACGCACGACGCACGCACGCATGCACGCACGCACACGCCCGAATATTAAAGCCACAATGTCACGAAAATGGTCTCAACTGGGCAAACGAAACTTCCTTCTATCGGGCAAACAGCGTGCACCTTGGAAAGCGGCAGTATTTCATCTCAGCAGCGTTATGAACATTGAAGCCTTTGTCAAAGGTGTGAAAATCAAAAACAACACTGGGAAATTTACTAAGAGATAGAGCCGAGCGTGTATGGGCTTTTCCGAGCGCAGAGATACCATCTTAAACTGAACCGAACTGAACTCATGTAGCAGCTACTTCGTTACCTTGTCAGTGTAACTGACGTCGAATTCCTGCGCGTACATGTTGACAGCGCGATTCTCTTCCTTGTTGTAATTGTAACACCGACCGTATGGGGCTGCTGTCCGACGTATGTCCAGCTAAACAAACAATCAAACACACACACACACACACACACACACACACACACACACACACACACACACACACACACGTTCAAAAGGGTGGCTCCTTGGTGCGATTGTCTGCTTTGGATATGTTCAGCCCACAAAATGTGAAAATAAATTCAACTCTAAATGCCGGAGCTTAAATTGCTGAGCTGACCCTTCGCACCACGTGAATGTAATGTGTTCATGTCCAGTGTGTGAGAGAATGCGTGTGGTTCACGTGAGAGGGCGTGTTGGGTTCAGATCGCAGGGCTTTGAGCCAGTTACGTAAACTGGGTTAAAAGCTCCTACACAACACAAATTATTATTATTATTATATTTGTTATTACCTTGCTGACGGCGATGGAGGTGGCAAAACCTGGACTGACGATCACCCCCTCGTCCTCAGGGAAAGGCATGGCGTCGTGCGGATGAACCACGATCTTGAAGCCAACCACTTGACTTTGCTCCATGTACTCATCCGTTTCTGCGTTCAGCACCAGGGACAAACCTGCAGGACACGAATTGAGCGTGGGGTGAAATGCAATTTCTTTGAAGGGCCGTGTTTATCGAGTGTGCTTGTACCTCCATCCATCCATCCATCCATCTGTTACGTGCGTGGCTGTGTTTTTTTTTTTTTTTTTTTGACTGTGCAGACAACATTTACTGAGGGTAACGCATGTTCACCTATAACGTTGGTATTCATGTATTGACACATGTTTCCTCACAATCAGTCTGATACACTGACAATGCACAGTCGATCAGAGACACCCATTTCCAAACACATCGGCAATCACAACAAATACACCAGTTTCTGAAATTATAGATGTATAAAATCAGTAAAGTTGGTCTTAGTAAGTTGAATTTTATATTCACCGCAGCCTGTACTGAAGAAGGCCACACTTGGAAACTTTTTGGTGTCAGAGACAAGACTACAAACACTAGGATCAAATTTTTAAAATTAAGAAAGGAAAGGAAGACAAGGGCCGACATAAACTTTGCCGGCAGACCATAGCATCTGTTTCCGCGTGGAGTGGCTGTGTGTTTTGTTTGTATGCTGAAAGATAACAGCTGTATTGTTTGTTTTTTTAGAAGGTTGAGTGAGACAGAGAAGTTGCTACGTTTAGTTCATATTGTGTTTTAGTAATGTAAATCTGTCTTCCGTGATCCAGAAGTTTCTATTGTTTTCACAAACATTCTAGAAGTGGTGACCTTGTTTCGACTGTAACTACACAGCACCCTCAAGCTTCGCTGAGCTTCTCTCGTGCACACGAGTCTTTTTGTGAGTGAATGAGATTTTTCCGCAGCCAATATATGAACTCGCTACGTGAAGAGTGTAGGCCTGAGTCACCGTATGCCCTGGTAAGACGACGGGCTCTTCGAACTTTCACCACGTAACAGCATCCATCCATCCGTCCATACATATAACATACATGTAACCCTCCATGTAACCCTCCATACAACCCTCTATATAACCCTCCATACAACCCTCCATATAGCCCTCCACATAACCCTCCATACAACCCTCCATACAACCCTCCATACAACCCTCCATATAAACCCTCCATATAACCCTCCATACAACCCTCCGTACAACCCTCCATATAACCCTCCATACAACCTTCCATACAACCCTCCATACAACCCTCCATATAAACCCTCCACATAAACCCTCCATACAACCCTCCATATAAACCCTCCATACAACCCACCATACAACCCTTCATATAACCCTCCATATAACCCTCCATACAACCCTCCATATAACCCTCCATATAAACCCTCCATACAACCCTCCATACAACCCTCCATATAAACCCTCCATACAACCCTCCATATAACCCTCCATACAACCCTCCATATAACCCTCCACATAACCCTCCATACAACCCTCCATATAAACCCTCCATACAACCCACCATACAACCCTCCATATAAACCCTCCATACAACCCTCCATACAACCCTCCATACAACCCTCCATACAACCCTCCATATAAACCCTCCATACAACCCACCATACAACCCTCCATATAAACCCTCCATACAACCCTCCATATAACCCTCCACATAACCCTCCATACAACCCTCCATATAAACCCTCCATACAACCCACCATACAACCCTCCATATAAACCCTCCATACAACCCTCCATATAACCCTCCACATAACCCTCCATACAACCCTCCATATAAACCCTCCATACAACCCTCCATATAACCCTCCACATAACCCTCCATACAACCCTCCATATAAACCCTCCATACAACCCACCATACAACCCTCCATATAAACCCTCCATACAACCCTCCATATAACCCTCCACATAACCCTCCATACAACCCTCCATATAAACCCTCCATACAACCCACCATACAACCCTCCATATAAACCCTCCATACAACCCTCCATATAACCCTCCACATAACCCTCCATACAACCCTCCATATAAACCCTCCATACAACCCTCCATATAACCCTCCACATAACCCTCCATACAACCCTCCATACAACCCTCCATATAACCCTCCACATAACCCTCCATACAACCCTCCATATAACCCTCCACATAACCCTCCATACAACCCTCCATACAACCCTCCATACAACCCTCCATATAAACCCTCCATACAACCCTCCATACAACCCTCCATACAACCCTCCATATAAACCCTCCACATAAACCCTCCATACAACCCTCCATATAAACCCTCCATACAACCCTCCATACAACCCTTCATATAACCCTCCATATAACCCTCCATACAACCCTCCATATAACCCTCCATATAAACCCTCCATACAACCCTCCATACAACCCTCCATATAAACCCTCCATACAACCCTCCATACAACCCTCCATATAAACCCTCCATACAACCCTCCATACAACCCTCCATATAAACCCTCCATATAAACCCTCCATACAACCCTCCATATAAACCCTCCATACAACCCTCCATACAACCCTCCATACAACCCTCCATATAAACCCTCCATATAAACCCTCCATACAACCCTCCATACAACCCTCCATATAACCCTCCATATAACCCTCCATACATACATACGTACATACATACATACATACATACATTCTGCCAACATGCTTACATGCAAAATCATGCGGGCACAGAATTCAGTGACACCTACTTTGACGCTATTACCATTGACAGTCAGCTCACCGTGTACAGGTCCTGGCTTGCTGACAGCCTTGACGCTCTGTTCTTTGTTGAACGTGTAGCAGCTTCCATATTTGTGGTTCCAGAAACGCGTGAAGTTCCTGCAAGTCGAAAACTACTACAGTCTTCACAAAAGGTTAAGGACCAGTCAGCATAATGGGTGACAGTTTCAATAAATCAGAAAAAAATAAACGAATAAGATTTTCCCCGTAAAATTCCGTAGCAAGGTTAAGGGGTAATTAGTGAACATGGCGACCACTGTGTGGATGGCACGTGCGCGTCACACAGCATGCTTGGCGCGTTTGAAAATCTGCAATTTCGGCAACCTAGACCGAGTTTCAGTGTTCAGTGAGCGATACCTGGGGCTTTCTGCACGGCAAAAATGAGATGCAGGTCAAAGAATGCATCCCTTTTTATAAACTGTGCTCATTTGTTTGCCTACATAAGCCGCCGTTTCAGCGATGTTCAGCACTACACCAGCATGCCACCACGACAAAAGTTGAATGATAATTGCAAGTGGTCCTTAACTTTTTGAGAAGGCTGTACATGCAGCGTGAAAGATGTGGCTCGGGTTGTGAGTTCAAATCCCGGCTGGGACTAAATATCTGTGCTGAGCCCGTATGTAAAAGTCGAGGTTAATTTAACCCACGGCTACGGGCCTAACCCAGACTAGGACAAAAGAAACCCAAAAGCAAAATTAAATAAAAAAAAAGGAAGCAAAGAAAGGAAGAAAAAAATCTTTCTATAACGGCTCAGACATCTTGCTGGAATGGGCCCGCTTCCTGATTTAAAACAATAAACAACAGAAAATTTAACCCTAGAGCTAGTTTACTTCGAGGTTAGACTCTAACCCGGGGCTAAAAGCCTTAACCTCGACTATTACATACGGGCCCTGGCCTCTTCCTCGTTGCGCCATACTAAATATCACCCGTATGAAGTGGTAAAGGACGTTAAACTAACCAAACAAGCAAATAACTAACAGTTTTAGTGGGTTTTTTCCCTGTTGGTTCCTGAGGGCTCGGCTACTGGGGCATTTTGTTTTCTTGTGCATGATAATGAGGATGAGGGCGAAGGTATGATACGCGTATGGTGGTCTGGGGGAGTGACTTTGCAGCATAAAAAGGGATGCCAAAAGACACAGTCATGACTTTGGCCATCAGTATGAGAAGCTTTTAAAAACGATTCTGTGCACTGGCTCTGCTGCAGAGCGTCCCCAAGCATGGAACACTAGGCACAAATGCATTATGACGATGATGATGATGACGACGACAATAATGATACTGCTGCCGCTGCTGATGCTGATGATGATGGTGATCACGTCGACGGTGATGACAACGATGATGATAACGGTAGTGACGACCATGACGACGGCGACGACGACGACGATGGTAGTGGTGGTGGTGGTAGTGGTGTGATGATGATGATGGTGATGATGATGCCGCCGCCGGCGAATATGATGACGACAACGACGATGATGATGACGACGACGACGAATTTGATGATGATGATGACGACGACGACTATGATGATTTTGCTTTACCTGCGGCTACAGAAGTTTGCCCGCTGGTACTTGCAATCCAGCAGCATGTACCGGATGCTGTGTCCGACCTTGTGACGTGCTTCAGTGCTGTACGTGTCTAGAAGCAAGCGAACTCGCGTCTCTTCCTCAATGTAGTCGTAATACATGTCCGAGTTGAAGTCATAGCTTGAGCCATCGCCATCTGATGCTGGTGCTTCTGTGGTAGAGACAGTCTCGGTTGTCGGCGGCGCTGTCGTTGTTGCCGATGCTGTTGATGTTGTTATTGGTTGATTCCACTGGAACAAAACTCGTGAGTGGATCACATATTACCCAATATTTTGATGAACAGAACCTAAATGCAAGTGGAAAGGGTCGAAGATACATAAGAAACACAAACGAATCGAAGCGAAAGTGAAACCAACACGAAACGAACCAAAACGCAAACTGAAACGTAAGGAACCGAAAGAAGAAGAAAGAGAGAAAGAGAGGGGAAAAAAAGATTTAAAAAAAAAAGGAAAAGAAAATTACACGCCGGTCGGTGTGTGTGTGTGTGTGTGTGTGTGTGTGTGTGTGTGTGTGTGTGTGTGTGTGTGTGTGTGCGCGCGCGCGCGCGTGTGCGTGTGTGTGTGTGTTGTGCATGAGAGAGAGAGAGACTCAGACTCAGACTCAGTTATTTTATTGATCGGACATACGCCCATACAATGGAAGTGAGTTGTGTTTATAAATACACCAAGATATATCGAGGGAAAAAACCAGCTAGAGGTTCACACACACACACACACACACACAGAATCAGCAGCCTACGCGTGACCATAAATGACCAGTTGAACAGACCGTACACATTCAGACGTTACTGGTATACCGTGTTACAGAATACAGGCCAAACGCCCGTGTACATTGACAGACGCGCATACAGCACAAGTTCCACGTGAACTACACTACGTAAGCGTACTACTGCGGAGCTTGAATGAATGAAACACGTATTTTGCCAGGTCGGCAATGGCAGCTGGGGTCGAAGTGTGTAAAATTGACAGCTGCTGAGTACAATAGAAACCCAAGTCAAACCCAGACATGTATTTTCGGCGCAAATCATCGTACAAAGGGCAGAAGAATAGAAAATGAACTTCATCCTCGGGTACATTATGGCAAACTGGACATGCCTTTGGTGAATTTGACAATTGGTACCTCGTTTTGTTACACAGTAGTTCTGTGAGACCCAGTCGGAACTTAATATACATATTTCTGACATATTTGGAATTGTATGATCTCAAAGTAATTCTCCAGCGTTAATGCTACTTTTAAAACTACGATAGACTGTGAAACGGTCACTTTCAAAAAAGCTTAGCCGACCCAGTCCTGTTTTGAACAGTCAATCAACCTTTGTTTGAATTCGTTGAGAACATTTCTCTTATTGCCAACTCCTTGGGCAATCCAAAACGTGACCAAAACCGTTTCGAAAAAGCAGTTCTTTTACTTTTGTAGTCCATGTGGTTTTTGCCTCGGTCGTCCATACTCTAAGCATGAGGTATGCCATACTGGAAAATCTGACGTGTGGTAAACTGCACAGCCTAAGCCAATAGGAAATGCACCTTGCAGAAGCTAGTACAGTTAGGGGATATCTCCCAAGTTCACCGTATACCATCTGATTTTGGTGTTCGAAGGCTGACGTTAAGAAGGCGTTTACATGCAAATAGATGTACCTTTTCAATTTCATGAAACTCTTCAACCCCCCAGATTTCTGAACCATAGAGAAGTATTGGTACAATCTGAGCGTCAAACAGCTTGAAAAAGATAGTTGGACTGCAACAGTCAAGTTTCCAGAGAACTCTAAAAATATCTATGACACATTTCTTTGCCTTAGTGGCAAGGTCAGCAACTGATGAATTTAAACTTAAACGAGTAATAAAATTTAGTCCTAGATACTTATATGTGTTAACAACCATCTACAGACTGAGTACCATATTTCCATTTCTCAACTTTGACAAGAACCCTCCATTTCTAAAGACAATTATCTTAGTTTTATCTAAATTAACAGTAAGACCAAGTTTGCTAACCACAGTATACAAATTGGTCTAACTGAGTTTGTAAGCCACTAGGTGTACAAGAAAACAGAGCAATGTCGTCCGCAAACATCAACAAAAATAGTTTCGACTGCACCGGGCCTGAGCTGAAAACCATGCCTACCATGATCATGATATGAGATGCTAACTCATTGATTAGGAACGAAAATAAGGTTGGCGAAGCCAAACAACCCTGTTTTAAGCCTTGAAAACACTCAAAGTACTCTGTGTAGTCCATGTTGTCTCTAACACAAAACTTAACTGAATTATACATGGCTTTGAGTGCTGACAGCATTTTTCCTTGCACACCAACCTTAAACAAAATATTCCATAGAACATTTCTCTTAACAGTATCGAAAGCCTTCCGAAAATCAACGAAGGCAACATAGACTTTTTGTTTTGTAACAAATGTTTCTGGACAATAGCGTATAATGTAAACATATGATCTACAGTTGAGTATGTCTTTCTAAAGCCTGCTTGCGTTTCTGATAATATGTTGTTGACATCAGCCCAATCTGTTAATCTTTTGTTCAAAATGTGAGTATATAGTTTACTGACACAACTCAGAAGTGCAATACCTCTATAGTTATCAGGGCTGTTTACATCCCCTTTCTTGTGAAGTGGAAAGATAATTGCCTTTGACCACTCGTCAGGGAAAAGGCCTTTGCTAAACAAGCAATTAAAATATGAAGTAAGGAAAGGAACAATAGACAAACCAGCAGCTTTTAAAACCTCGTTTATAATACCGTCAGGCCCAGCAGCTTTACCTGCCTTAGCATGTTTTAATGCCTCTATGACCTCTGCTTCTGATATATCAGAGTTTAATTCAAGAAACAGTTCATCACTGACAGCATCATCAGCCTCAAATAAATCATCTTCGGTTTCAATGCTTTCGTTCAAAACGTTAGAAAAATGATTGAACCACGTCTCTTTCGTTATGTTATTTTGAATGTAGGGTTTGCGTTTCCATTTTTTCATTTCTTTCCAAAAAGACTGAGGATCTTTGCAACTGCTAATGATATTGTCAACACTCTCCTTTTTAAAGTTCCTCTCTTTATTTCGCAATAAATCTTTGTATTTCTTTCTTTCTGTGGTGTAGAGTTCTCGGTTTAAAGCAGACCTATTTCTAGTAAACCTTCTAAGAGCTTTCCTAGCTACCCTCTTTGCCTCCCTACATTCAGTATCAAACCAGGAATGGCCATGTTTTTCTGGAGGACTCGAACAAGGTCTGTTTGTGTGTATGTGTTTGGTCATGCAATCAGCAGCGTCTTTAACGGCACACGTGAATGATTCTAATGCTTCACTGAATGAGTTTTCAATTTTAGCTGTGGCCTCTGCCATTTTATTCTGGAAATCAAGAGACATGAAATGTTCAACGAGTGTTCCCGTTTGCGCATTGTCAAACACAATCTTACTGTAGCTAAACGAAACATGTTGTGTGGTAGTATCTGTAATTCGTTGGGCTTGCGTGTAGTCTGTGGAAACGGTAAGTACTAAGGGCATGTGTACTGATTCAACTCGTTCTACGACATGTAGACTCTCGCACAAAGCAGTAAAATCATGAGAAGCAATGACATAATCGTTAGTGCTACTACCAGTAGGAGAAACAAATGTGAGTTGTTTGGATACACTAGGACTACATAAGCCATTTAAGATCACGAGTTCGAAGGAAGCACACATGCTCAACAAATTCCTTCCAAAAGCGTTTACAACGGTGTCGTCAGATTCCCTAGACGGACTAAACATTTCATAGTTATTGGACAGTAATTCATCAGCATCCAGCTGAAATAATGTTTGGTTAGGTTGCAGATTACCAGTTCTCCCGTTAAAATCACCACACAGAAGTAAGTGTATATCTCCAAACTGTTCTAACAGACTGGCGACGCAGTGTTCAATTTCAGTGATGTGGCAGTTGAATGGTTTGCTTCTGTAATATGGAGAGTCCGCCGGGGGTATATAGGTTGCAAACAAAAGTACATCCCTATCTGTACGAAACAGAGATTTATCAAACCTTAAAACCACAGCATGGTCACTTGCACACTCTACACGTAACACAAAGTTTGCATAAGTGTTTTTGACTAAGACGACGACTCCCCCGGAACACCTGCCACGATGAGAAAGTTTGACAGCAGGCGTTGAGAAACACGAAAACTCTGACCAGCTGTCCGGCGGAACGAAAGTGTTTTCCAGGAATGTTTCAAATAAACAAACTACATCAAAGTTACTCACATACTGTAAGAAGTCCGGGTCAGGTAACTTACTCCAGAGACCGTCAATATTCCAAGAGAGAAAGGTAAGTGTATGACACACATGATTCACAACTACACGCGCGTTATGGGTGACAGGATCACGTGCAACTGTGTCGGTGTCGGGGGCATGGCCAACACGTCAAAGCTGGCTGGAGTCGACCTCGACCCCGCTAGGCGAACTCGGTGGCCGGCGGCGTTTGGGGGGCTTGGGTGACGGCAGCTGTTGATTGGACAGTGTTGCACGTGGGGTCAAGCCAGTGGTGTCACCTGTAGCTCCGCGTTCCTGGTTACCGACACGGCCACGGACACGGTTGGTGGCTGTCCTGCCTTGGTGGTTGTCGTTACCGCTGCTGGATGTGTCACGACGACGGCGGCCAAAGTTGTCGGTGTCATCGTTGCGTTGCTGTAGAGGCCCAGACACGACCAGTTTCGCACCTTTGTAGTATGCGCGCAGCCCTCTGTCACGATGCTCCTGGATCTTCCGATGCTGGCGAGTGGTAAGATCGCCTGCGACACTGACCCCTTTCGCCTTAAGAGCCGTACGTCCCTTGGTCAAGACGTCCATCTTATCCCTCCACCGTGCGAACTTCACAATCATGGGTCGGGATTTCGGGGTGGTGTTAGATGCCACAGAGGAAAAATTTGGCTTTTTCCCAACTCGGTGCGCGCGTACCACATCGTTCTCTGACCATGTCTTGTTGGGTACAGTTCCCTGCAAACACTCTATCACTTTAGCAGCGCATGATTCGAAAGTTTCATTTGGAGATTCAACCAGACCGAAAAGCCGCAAGTTGTCTCTGCGCGAGAAGGCCTCAAGCTTGTCAAGCTCATCCTCGTAGCGTGTCTGCAAGTCTTTAAGGTCTTCCTCCAAGTCTTCTACGGATTCCACCAGATCGTCGTGTTTTTCGGATAGTTTTTCACACGTCGCCTCCAAGGGTAAGGGTCCGTTGTTTTCACCTCGGCAATGTCCGTTGCGATCGTCTGTACTGAGGTACGAACTTCAGTAATATCGGCGCGTAGGGAGCCCAGCTTCTCGTCGATCACTCGTGTCTGCTGATCGATGATACGTTGGATGTCACTCAGTGTGATGGCCGCAGTTGGAGACGTTGTAGCACCAGCAGAACTACTGTCCATCGCCAAGTTATCCACAGCAGTAGAAGCGTCAGTGGCCATAGTGGTAAGCCGTCAGTACAGCACGATCAACGGCCGTAACACAGTATGAGAGAGAGAGAGAGGGAGAGAGATGAGAGAGAGAGAGAGAGAGAGGGATGAAATGAAATGAAATGACTTATTTTCCAACGGTAAAAAGTTGTTGATAAAAAAAAAAAAAAACAGTTTTCAAACTTGCCGTTGCTATGTCTACTAAAATGTAAATCTACATCAAGAGTCGTAAGACCACACACACACACACACACACACACACACACACACACACACACACACACACACACACACACACACACACACACACTGAATTCATCAATACATGCCAAACATTCGAAATAAGCCATCAAAAGCAAAAACATTTGAAAAAAAAAAAAACATGCTAGCAAGCATATGAGAGAGAGAGAGAGAGAGAGAGAGAGAGAGAGAGAGAGAGAGAGAGAGAGAGAGAGAGAGAGAGAGAGTTTTATTTGGCTGCCCCATCTTTTCGTCAGCTCCAGAGGTCTGCCTGGCAGCTGGGCCATTTAAAAAAAAAATCCACATGATATGCATGACAGTGAGAATGAGGGCGATGGCACGTGTATACATGTAGCGTGTGGTATTGCATTCGCCGACGATTTTCGGTGATAACTTTTAATGGAGCCATTTCAGTATTGTCAAGAGAGAAAAAAGTTCATCCTAGCCTAGAGACCTAGTGTCTTCCCTGACGGTCAGGGTGTCTGGTTGTTTTCACGTTTTGTCTCGGCGTAACTAAAATTTTGTGTGGAAACGCGAGCTGGCAAAATGTATAGTATCGAAATTAGCCTAGTTAGTCAATCACACACAGTAATTGACGCGTGCTCTTAGCTTTCTAAAACTTCATGAGACCGCAAGAAACAGTGACGTCAGCGAATGATGTCAAAGTATTACTTTGGAATTAATACATTCTTTGAAAATGATTTATACAGTTCAAAAAGTGAAAATGTCGATTTTGGCTTCACTTTTCAATGTTTTACTTTCCTCGAGAAGACACGGAGAAACTGAGAAAATGAGAACCTCGACTATCATTAACAACAAAAAAAAATTATATTTTTATTCACCACCCCGGGATCAACTTTTCTCTTTAATAGATATACAGAATCTGCTCCACAATTTTTTTTTAAATTTCTGTTTTTAGGACATATACATATACATGCCACAGACATTTATAGACAACAGACCTTACATAGATGGACATATCAAGTTACTCCAGAAAATATCTTGCAAAACAAACATATACAACAAATCACACACACACACACACACACACACACACACACACACACACACACACACACACACACACACACACACACACACACACAAAAAAATAGCGATCCAAATAGTAACAGCTCCACAAAATAGTTATCGTATGCGACTGCAATGCCAAACGCACTATAAATAATGACACCATGTAGATAAATAACAGAATTTACCATATCACATTGTTCCTTTCCGTATATGAGAGGGCAGACGTTCTCTGAATACTGTGATTGCCTCATCTGGTTCAGGTTACAGATGGTCACAGCAGGAAATGGAATATTTTCCTGTGTGGAAACAAAACGTTCACCAGCTTAGGCGTCTTAGGAAGCTTTTTGTTCTAAAATTTGGGTACGTAAATTGCCACTGCTATATACGTAAGTGACACGGTACGTAGATTTCAATATCTGGTATGAGCCGAAACTTCTCATCGTGGTTTGTTTGACACTTTTTTCTTTTCATTTTTTTTCTGCTGTTTTCGAAAACAATCAAAGCAAATGTTGTTTGCAGATTAAGTCACTGGATATCAAATTTATTAAGAAACAATTATCACAAGTGAAACTGACCTACTTGACCCAGTCACGTGGGGCACTACTCCCGAAATGCAATTTTACAATATTCACGATTTCCGGTTGAATTTAACCCATTTATGGAGAGGGATTTGGCTCAGTGGTTTAGGTGTCCACATCGAATTATGAGGCCGCTACGGATCCTGAGGCCTAGGAAGGGGGTGGGTGGGGGAGGGCGTGAAAGGGGGAAGGGGGGGGGCACAAAAACAAACAAACAAACATAAGGGGTTTGGGGTTTTTTTTTTTGTTTTTGTTTTTTTCAATCGCGGCTGTCTACAAAATCGAAAGAAAGTTTTCATTCTTTGTAAGTTTGGCAATCGACAAAAAATTCTTTATTCTTCTTCATACTTAATTATTCTTTTCATTTGTCGCAATGTAAAGCTTGTCTGATTCTTGGCCGAATCAGGCAGTCAGTATTTCATCTCACCTCGTATTCCACAGAGACGACTGTAGAGACTGGATAACCCATGAAGTTGATGATAACAAGAGACACATTGTAAGCAGCCCACCCTGCACACAGCAACAACATGATGCCACATGAGTACAACACCGTCATGCAGTTCCCACATTAAAACGGCTGCATCCATCTTAAACGTGATTATAGTTCTTGGCCCCGACTGTCTGGAACTCAATACAATACAATACAATACAATACAATACAATACAATACAATACAATACAATACAATACAATACAATACATAATTATTTACTTAAAAGGTATGTTCCTGTTAAAGGTGAGATACCAAAGTGTCTTAGGGTAAATTCGTACACACACACACACACACACACACACACACACACACACACACACACACACACACACACACACACACACACACACACACACACACACTTACACACACTGTCTATTTGCACCCACTCTAACATCCAATTTGGCAGGTGCAGCGACATCAAACGACTCATGATAAGCACAAACAGAATCAACAGAAGTTTACTATCAAAAGCTTGACCGAAGACATGGATTGAAACAGGGGACAGCGACGGCTGAAGGCGGAGTTCGACGGGCAAAGAGTTCCTGACAGTCGGGACCAAGAAGCTGAACGAGCGCCAGCGCAGGAGAATTTACTTGCTCTATTGTCTATTGTTTTAATCGCTCCTTTCTCTTTAACAGAAGTACGTTGTACCACCAAAAATACAAGACAGCAGAGCTTTACATGTGTAAGTTTGATTGCCAATTGAAAGAGCTAGAGTTTAAAAAAAGCCACCCTGGATGAAGTCCCTTTGATTGCCGCTAAAGAGTTGTCTATGTAATCATGAAACTCTCCAACAAGAAAACAACAACAACAAGTACCCTCCAACCCGAACAAAAAACAAACAAAACAAACGAACAAACGAACCCCAAACAAAACCAGATCCCCCCTAAACAAACAAACAAACAAACAAACAAACAAACAAACAAACAAACAAACAAACATCCCAACAATAACAACACAAAAACAACAACAAAAACAAAACAACAACAACAACAACAACAACAACAACAACAACAACAACTCCCCAAAGAAACAAAAACAAACAAACAAACAAACAAAATCAACAAAAAACAAACCCAAACCCAGCAACAACAGCACACAAAAATACAACATCAATAAGAAACGAAAACCCAACAACAACAACAACAACACACCAATAACAACAAACACAAAACCAAAACAACAACAAAAGCAAACGTCACAAACAAACAAACAACAAACAAACAAACAAACAAACAAACAACTACAAAACAAAAACTAAACCAACAACAACAACAAAGCAACAACAACCACCAAATAAAAACAACGACCAAAAAAACCCCAAATCAAAACAATAACAACAACAAAAAACCAACAATTGCAAACGTCACAAGGAAACAAACAAACGAACAACAACAACAACAACAACAACAACTACAAAACAACTACAAAACCAAACCAAAACAAAAACAAAACCAACAACAACGACCAAAAAAAACCCAACCCAAAATCGTTCAACGCACCGAGACACGTTTTCAACTTGTATTTCCCTACATTGAATGTCAATACATCATTTATTACGCTTGGCGTCATGTTAGTAGTTCTACAGAATCATGTTAGCCGGTTTTGTTGTAAGCACACAACTGTCTCGTACAAGCAGGCCACAGGCCTGGGAAAGTGCAAAATAACCAGTAATGTCTCACTTACAAGTTCACCCCGTTGCCTATACCCGAATGGTAGAGCGTTTGACTCTCCATGCTCGGGTCGTGAGTTCAAATCCCAGCTGGGGCCAAAATATTTGTACTGGCCTTTTTCTCGTTGCCCCATCTTTGATATCACCTTTACGTGGTGGAAAAGGACGTTAAGCCCCCCCACCCCCACCCCCACCCCCTCCCTCTCCCCATTGCCTTGTCCATTGCCGGGCGCGGGACGTGTAACGACCGAGATAAACTAGCACTGGCGCGCAGCATGTCTGTTTACGTAAAACTTCCAGTTGTGCCGGTCCTCTAACTGTTCACCAACGCATTATCGTGGCGATGCCAGGCGCGTTGCAGGCAGTGTAATTATTAATGGCCGATGACAAGGACAACTGGGGCCGCTCCGAACCCATTAATTGTGTTGGCTCTCCGCTGCCTGTACGGTTTTTTTTTTTTTTTTTTTGGCCAGACGATGAACTACCCTGCATTAGGGTTTTGTTTAAAGGGGCGAATTCCATCTTTGCTAAGCCAGTTTGTGTTCTGCGACATTGTCGCTCCTGAGTGCGCCTGTACGCTCGAAATACTGTCTTGATGGTTAATAATAATAATAATGAGTATTGTATAGGCGCTTTACCTAGTTTCAAGCATCGGCTCAAAGCGCCGCGAACTGAACCCAACACGCACGCTCATGTGAATAATCACGTGGTGCGAAATGTCAGCTCAGCTATTTAAATTTCGGAATTTAGAATTGCATTTATGTTTCAAATTTGGTGGACTGAACATTTTCAAAGCAGAGGGGGAGGAAGCCGGAGTACCCGGAGAGAACCCCCGACGGTCGGCCCGAATGAACGGTGCCACATACGAGAAGGAAAAATTCGACATCGAGTACGCTTCTAGTGGCTCAGTGCTAGCATTACAGACGCTGTAACTGTCAAGGTGTCCGATTGGTGTGATGACAGTTACCACGAAAACAGCTCAGAATAATCTGTGAGCCTTAAAATGGTAACACTGGTTTCCTTACTTTGTTCAGTATTCGTCGCCTTTGAATGGAAGGAGAAAAAAAAAAGAGGAAGAATAACTAGAAGAGCAAAACATAAACCCACAAAAAAAAAACCCAAAGAAAAGAGAAGAAGAAAAAACCCAACAACAATAAAAGAAAAAGAAAAGAAAAGAAAACACACACACACACACACACACACACACACACACACACACACACACACACACACACACACACACACACACACACACACACACACACACACACACAAGAAAAAAACCAACAACAATAAAGAAAAAGAAAAGAAAACACACACACACACACACACACACACACACACACACACACACACACACACACACACACACACACACACACACACACACGCGCGCGCGCGCGCGCGCGCTTGCAAATAAGTCAGTTAACGCGTCATTTTCACCTGGGCGATCTATGTCTCTGACCTGAGGTGTACCACAATGATAAAATTGATTTACAACCTTTTATCTGTACCGCGGAACGTTGCTTCATGGTTGGCTGGCCCAGACCTAGGACCCTTGGCTCAATGGAAAACTTGTTTTGCCAAGCCATGGGCCGTTGAGAGAGAGGGATGAATTATTTATGTGATTTTCCGATTTATGTTGGAGGTAGGATGGGTTATTGTTCACTGTGGGATTCGTTTTGTTCACACAACTACCGCGTTCCAGCATTTGAACATAGCCACCAGGCAGTCTCAACGCGTGAAATATGTACGCAGAGTGACGGCTGATGTTTTGTACGGGGTCACGGTGAAAACAGGTCTGAAAACGAAGACAAAAAAGTACCACCACCACCATCACCCCCCTCACCCCCCCCCCTGCCCCCCCCCCCACACCCAACACACTTCACACGCACACACAAAGCAAACCATCCCCAACCCTGCAAAGAAACTAAGCCAAACCAAACCAACGCCCCGCCCCCCCCCCCACCCTCCACCGCAACAAACATCAAGAAACCGACCGTAGTCAAGAACAAGTACAAACACTCACTAACCAGTACACCAAAGAAACAAAGAAAACCCTCAAACCAACCAACCAACCAACCAACCAACCAACCAACCAACCAAAGCAAGACTGCTAGCTGCAGTCTTAACAAGAAGAGACAAACATGACGACTTATGCTAGATATATGTATCTGTGTATGTATATGCATATATGTATTTGAATGTATATATAGAGGTATATGTATTTATATGTGCTGTGTGTATGCATACAGATAAGTATACATGTGTATGTGTTCTACAGATGTCCGTATATAGACATACATCCATGTCTTAGAGTAGATATATTTGCCTATATTGGTATAACTCGCTATTGTATTGATGCTGTGCCACCATGTGCCCAACCAAAAAGAAGAAACACACACACACACACACACACAGACAGACAGACAGACAGACAGACACAGACACAGACACAGACACAGACACAGACACACACACACACACACACACACACACACACACACACACACACACACACACACACACACACAACATGACGACCGAGAAGACAAACAACCGATCTATCAACCAGCAGAGCAGCCGACCGTCCAACCAGCCAACCACATTACCAATCAACCAGCTAGCCACCCAACCAACCAGCCAGGCAGCCTAACGAACAAAGTAACTTACCTGCCGCTGTGAGAACAAGAAGAAGCCAGAATATTCGCACGGCGACATGCCGATCAGACGAGCCGACCCTAGACACACCATGGAGGGAAGTGTGCTCTGAAAACGACACTAGCATACCCCGGATGCTCCTCCTCTTCTTGGCGTTCTCATCTTCTTCAGCAGCGGGTGGAGATAAGGACGATGCTGGCGTTTTCTCAAACCCTTCCATTTCACGATTCTCAAACCCTGAAAACGGAGACAGAGGTGATAATCAGTGGATAATTATAATAATAAATGTTTTTGATTATGTACGCACGTTACTCCAATCGCCTGGCTCAAAGCACCGCCGAAGGACAACACGCACACGCTCGTAAATCACACGCATTCTCTCACACACCGGATGTAGACACGCGAGCGACCAGCTTAGTTATTTAAATTTCGGAATTTCGGTTTAAGCAGGTTTATTGCAATACAAGCCGTTCAAGTAAACAATTAATGAGCATAAACAAGCACCGCTTATGATAATGTTCAGGGGGGAACAAGTACATATTGACAATATTGCAATGGCAGGCTAAACCATGCAAACAGAAACGGGGAAAAACCCCACCTTACCCCCTTACCCACAATCAAAATTGTATAGAAAGACAAAAACGATAGACAGAGAAAAAGAAGGAAAAAAAATGAAAGGAGAGAGAGAGAGAGAGAGAGAGAGAGAGAGAGAGAGAGAGAGAGAGAGAGAGAGAAAGAGAGAGAGAGAGAGAGAGAGAGAGAGAGAATTCTCTGCACTTTACAAGGATAAAAAAATTAAGCACATGTGCTTGTCTTTCAACTTGTCCTTGCTACAAAAAGAAAGAAAGAAAAAAATCTACAAAAATAGAAAAACACAGTTAAAGGAAAGACAAAAAAGACACACAATGCAAGAGAGAGAGAGAGAGAGAGAGAGAGAGAGAGAGAGAGAGAGAGAGAGAGAGAGAGAGAATTCTCTGCATTTTACAAGGATAAAATAAAAAAAAATTAAGCACATGTGCTTGTCTTTCAACTTGTCCTTGCTACAAAAAGAAAGAAAGAAAAAAATCTACAAAAAGAGAAAAACACAGTTAAAGGAAAGACAAAAAAGACACACAATGCAAGAGAGAGAGAGAGAGAGAGAGAGAGAGAGAGAGAGAGAATTCTCTGCATTTTACAAGGATAAAATAAAAAAAAATTAAGCACATGTGCTTGTCTTTCAACTTGTCCTTGCTACAAAAAAGAAAGAAAGAAAAAAATCTACAAAAATAGAAAAACACAGTTAAAGGAAAGACAAAAAAGACACACAATGCAAGAGAGAGAGAGAGAGAGAGAGAGAGAGAGAGAGAGAGAGAGAGAGAGAGAGAGAGAGAGAGAGAGAGAGAGAGAGAGAGAGAGAGAGAGAGAGAATTCTCTGCATTTTACAAGGATAAAATAAAAAAAAAATTAAGCACATGTGCTTGTCTTTCAACTTGTCCTTGCTACAAAAAGAAAGAAAGAAAAAAATCTACAAAAATAGAAAAACACAGTTAAAGGAAAGACAAAAAAGACACACAATGCAAGAGAGAGAGAGAGAGAGAGAGAGAGAGAGAGAGAGAGAGAGAGAGAGAGAGAATTCTCTGCATTTTACAAGGATAAAATAAAAAAAAATTAAGCACATGTGCTTGTCTTTCAACTTGTCCTTGCTACAAAAAGAAAGAAAGAAAAAAATCTACAAAAATAGAAAAACACAGTTAAAGGAAAGACAAAAAAGACACACAATGCAAGAGAGAGAGAGAGAGAGAGAGAGTGAGAGAGAGAGAGAGAGAGAGAGAGAGAGAGAGAGAGAGAGAGAGAGAGAGAGAGAGAGAGAGAGAGAGAAATAACGATAACGATCCTTTATTTTACAACGGAAGAAGTTGGTTTAAACTGATTTATTTTGTTGCACTGATGAAATTACAGAAATACAGTTTGAGCATAAACAAGACATGCTTATGATATGCTCAATAAAAATTCAATTTAAGCAACAAGAAGTTATAGGCAGGAAGAAGTTATAGGCACACAAAGACCATTTTCAAACTTGCCGTTGCTACACTACCGTAAAACAAGAAAATTCAAAAGAATAGAAAAATATGCAGAGAAGGAGAAAAAAAATTACATAACAGGAAATCGCGCGCACACACACACACACACACACACACACACACACACACACACACACACACACACACACACACACACACACACACACACACACACACACACACACACACACACACACGCATGCGCGACAAGCATAATTATACACAAAATCATAATATCAGTTATGATGTACATACTCATGGGACTAGCGCTGGTGTATCATGGTTATGTAAGTTGCGTGACAGGTTTTGTTGGTAAGAAGTGAACTTTGTTGAATGGGCAAGAGAGAGAGAGAGAGAGAGAGAGAGAGAGAGAGAGAGAGGTGTTCTATGTGTACTCAGAACAACGACACAAAAAATAAAATAAATAAAATAAAATAAAATAAAATAGATAAAAATTAAAAATCGGAATTTTCAATTTCATTTATTTTGAACTTTTTTGAGGCTGAACATTTCCAATGCCGGAGTACCCGGAAAGAATCCTCCGATGATCGGCCCGAATGAACGGTGCCACATACCTCAGCTGGAGAACAAAAGAAAGAAAGAAAGAAAGGAAGAAACTCTTTGCCCCAAGTTGGACTCGAACCAACCAATCGGAATGGTGTCAGCCGCGATTTATTTACCTCTATACTAACGACCGCCGAGCAACTTCGGTATTCTAATAGGTTCAAAAGTGATTTGTTTTCATAGTTGGTTGTTCAGGGGTTTGACGTCCATTTCCACCACATACGAACGATATCAACATTTTACAGAAGATGTACATTTTTTTTTTCTGTTTTGTGTGGTGGTGGTGGTGGTGGTTGTGGTGGTGGTGGTGGTGGTGGTGGTGGTGGTGGTGGTGGTGGTGTGTGTGTGTGTGTGTGTGTGTGTGTGTGTGTGTGTGTGTGTGTGTGTGTGTGTGTGTGTGTGTGTGTGCGCGTGCGTGTGTGAGAGAGGAATGAATACAAGAACAACTGTTTATGTGCGCGTGTACAACATGTATGATTACTGTAATGTATGTTTGTCTGTCTCCCCACCCTGTCACCCCCCCCCCCCTTCCCAACAGAAAAGTCGAAACAAACAAACAAACAAACAAACAAACAAACAAACAAACAAACAAACAAAAATTCAAGAAACAACCAACCAACCAACCAACCAACCAACCAACCAAAAACAAAACCCATCAAAAACAAAAACAAAAATTCAATTAAAAACAAAACAAATAAAGAAAAAACCAAACAAACAACAAACAAGCTACCACAACAACTACAACTTACCAGCGTAGAAAACGCCGTTCCCGTCCACGGCACCGCCACCTCCAGCGGGTATGCTTTTGGACAGCTTCATGCGATTCATTGCCTGCGACCACTTCGATCACCAGTGCATTTTAACCGCACGATTTGTAATCATCAGGTAGGAACTGCCAGTGACAGGTGAGGATCGCCGCTGCTGGGGACACAGCCGTCACACGACAAACGTACCCCCCCCCCCCCCTCAGCCGATCGATGGTAACGTATTTTGTTAACTCTCTCTATGCTGACTTTTTTCCCCCCTCGATGGCATACTAACCAACGGTTGCTTCCCTTTGACCGAAACCCGTTTTGCTAGCGCTGTATTGGTCAGCACTGACAGGATTAAATTAAAAAAAAAAAAAAAGACAACCGGCAAGCGTTGTGAACGTGAGGGGCCCAAATTGACAGTAGCACAGAGACTCTTCTTCTTTTTTTTTTTTTTTTTTTTTTGGGGGGGGGGGGGGGGCGCATTTTTACGCAGACAGACATAGACGAGAAACAGTAACATTGATAGTATACAGTGCGGGCGCAGTTTCCACATGGTATAAAACGCATGGCAGACCGGTTGACGATGGCAGTTATAACAAACGAACAAACAGTTATAACAAACGAAGGCTTGAACTATGCAGGACATGGACAGACACAGCAGGCAATTCACTAGTCTAAAACAAACCGTTTATACAGTCGGCCAATATTGCCAGAACAATGCTGCAATATCACAGAGACGTCACTGAAAGCGGAGCACGCCAGGGTCGAGACCAGAGTGTCCAATGAAATGCCACAATCATCCCTGCATTGTGTACATTGTGTTTCATTTGATTTAAAAACAACAATAAAAATATTACCCCCCCCCCCAAAAAAAACCCAAAAAAAACACACCAAAAAACAAAACACAAAAAACAAAAACAACAAGAAAAAAACCCAAAACCAAAAAACAACAAAACATAACCCCCCCCCAAAAAAAAACAAAAACAACAACAACAAAACAAACAAAAAACAAACAAACAAACAAACAAACAAACCCAAACAACCAACCAACAAACAACAAAACAAAACAAAACAAAACAAACCCTACTTTATTGTCCCTTTCGGGAAACTCGGGCTGCTTCCCCCCGGGGGAAGTGCGTCGCCGCGGTGCAGCGCCTATGTTTTTTTGTCTTGATCTGTGCTTTTCATTGAGGAGCCGGGATGGCCGAATGGTAGAGCGTTGGACTTGAAATACTCTGGTCGTGAGTTCGAATCCTGGCTGGGGCCAAATATTTGTACTGGCTTTTTCATCGTTGCCCCGTCTTTGATATCACCCGTATGTGGTGGAAAAGGACGTTAAACTCCCAAACATCCACCCCCCCACACCCACCTCTGTGCTTTTCGTTACTTAATAAGTCGTTATTCTTCGTGGAGAGTATGCGTTGTTTCGTGTTTTATCTTTACTTCATTTTTTTTTTTACTGTCATAAGATTTTAACGCGTTTAGAGCTTGGTCGCCAGGGATAGGCGCCCTATAAGTGTTATCATTATTATTATTATCATTATTATGGCAATACATTTTGTTCTATCAGTCAAGCCAGCCGGTCTTGAGGCACGGTCAAAAGCTGGGTAGGAGAATTTGAATATTCGCCGACCCACATAGCCTGTACACGACAGTGTCACGCAGTCAGGGCTGTACTAATTATCAAGATAAAGTATTTCCAGCGTGCAGGAGCACTCACAAGCGAAACTGTCCCAACTGGTTTCTGTGAAACATACGGTTACACGTGCAGATTTTGTCTGCACAGTGGCATTCGAAATTATTTCACAGGGGTAGACCCTGCTTTGCGTTAGTTTAACGGGTGCATATCCCAGTGGACCGAAGCTTTTGTTGTCGCCCTTTGACGTCGGGACTGGCGGTGCAATTACCCGGGGTGAGTGAGAATGTAGATTGAATCAATCCACACAACTCGCTGTTTCTGCGACGTTAGCGTGCGGCGGTGTGTGTGTGTGTGTGTGTGTGTGTGTGTGTGTGTGTGTGTGTGTGTGTGTGCGCGCGCGCGTGCGTGCGTGCGTGCGTGCGTGCGTGTTATTAACACTTACGAAATCTTTAATTTGAACAACCGATGTCGTGTGTGTGTGTGTGTGTGTGTGTGTGTGTGAGAGAGAGAGAGAGAGAGAGAGAGAGAGAGAGAGAGAGAGAGAGAGAGAGAGAGAGAGAGAGAGAGAGAGATTATAAAGCATGATGTTGAGGCTTTACAACCGATTTTAAGGTAAGGCCGTGAACACACACACACACACACACACACACACACACACACACACACACACACACACACACACACACACACACACACACACATCCACGCACGCACGCACGCTCCACGCTCCACGCACGCACACACAAACACGATATCAGAGTTCGAATTAAAAATTTCATGTGTTAATTGCTTCGTGTTTAACAAGCACGCCACGGAAAACGTTAATAAAAATAACGTACAACAATAAATGACGCATACGTGCGATTTACTAAGAACAAACAATTGTGCGATAGCTACTACGAAGCTGATAAAATCAATAAAATGCATAGTGCTAACCCATTTAAGCCACCCCCCCCCCCCTCTACGAAATGAGACTGTCTACACCAGATCTAGAGGATCTGCACAGAATTTCTTTTTCCTTTTGAAAAATACTCTCTTTTTTTTTGCCTGAAGAAAATCAGGAAGTGAGTCTTTGTTTACAGGCCAGGATCGTTGTGTGTTTTGTGACATCCCTTTTATTATTATCATAGACCTGTAAAAGCCACTTAGCCATTTAAAATCAAGATTCGGAAACAAGCGGAACCTTAAAAACAACAACCCTTCCTCCAAACCCATCCCCATAGAAAAAAAAATCCCCTTCTCCCCCCCCCCCCCCCCTAACAAAAAAAAACCCAAACAAACAAAAAACAAACAAACAAACAAACAAAAAACCCCAACAAACAACAGCAACAACAAACAAACAAAAAACACAAAGAGTTCAAATTAAAAATTTCATGTGTTAATTGCTTCGTGTTTATCAAGCACGCATCGGAAAACGTTAATAAAATAACGTACAACAATAAATGACGCACACGTGCGATTTACTAAGAACAAACAATTGTGCGATAGCTACTACGAAGCTGATAAAATCAATAAAATGCATAGTGCTAACCCATTTAAGCCAGCCCCCCCCCCCCCCCTCTACGAAATGAGACTGTCTACACCAGATCTAGAGGATCTGCACAGAATTTCTTTTTCCTTTTGAAAAATACTCTCTTTTTTTTTGCCTGAAGAAAATCAGGAAGTGAGTCTTTGTTTACAGGCCAGGATCGTTGTGTGTTTTGTGACATCCCTTTTATTATTATCATAGACCTGTAAAAGCCACTTAGCCATTTAAAATCAAGATTCGGAAACAAGCGGAACCTTAAAAACAACAACCCTTCCTCCAAACCCATCCCCATAGAAAAAAAAATCCCCTTCTCCCCCCCCCCCCCTAACAAAAAAACCCCCAAACAAACAAAAAACAAACAAACAAACAAAAAACCCCAACAACAACAGCAACAACGAACAAACAAAAAACACAAAAACTAGCCGCGGGGAAAAACTCCAACCACGATGTGTCTGGAGTTCTTTCCCCTTCCCAACTCCGCCACAAAGAATGAAAGAAAGAAAGTACATGTGATTGTGTGACATAATGACGACAGTATACACCATATCGACAATTATTTTGTTTTCAAGACCTGGGGTCTGATGCATGGGAAGACGGACTAGAGCCTTAGTCCGAGACTATCCCGATAAGTCTAACGTTTTAGTGAGCAATGGATGAGCCGAGACTAGGCCAAGTCTGAGACAATCTAAGGGACTATAAACAGCTCAAATTTAGACCCACGATTTCGGCGTAGATTTCGTTCGGCCATGTATTCGATGGAATCTTTCATGGCATCTGTCAGCTCCAAACTATCATGGCGCGTGAAACGAAACTTTTGGGCCTAGTCTCGGTCCATGCATTGCTCACTAAAACCGACGTTAGTCTTAGACTTATCGGGATAGTCTCGGACTAAGGCTCTAGTCTCTACCCATGCATCAGACCCCAGGGCACAAACATGCTACAGGCCCATACAGTTCAAACAAAATATTAATGAGTTACAATTGACGTATTTCTCTGTACACTGACTGTTCAAGCAAAGTAAGCACAACATCAGTTTTCACCCACACGCAAAAGGGTATGGCACTTTCGGTCATGGCTTTGCATGCAAATTGAACAACACCATACCCCCCAAAAAAAACACCCCCCCCCCAAAAAAAAAAAACCAACAAAAAACCAACAAAAAACAACAACAACAAAAAACAACAACAACAACAAAAAACAAAAACAAAAAAAACAACAACAAAAAACATGGCTTCGCTGTAGCTCAGCGGGTTCTTGCATAATGGACCAAACAGCGAATAGCGGAATAGGCTACGGACGGAGCTGTCGCTTTCAAGTGAAATACCTTGTGCTACTTTTTACTTTAGGCCAATCTGCATACACGCCTGAGACGTCATGCATTCATTTGTAAGCTGAGGGAACGGGCGTTATCATTCTGTCCTACCAAGCGTCAGCTAATAGGCCACAACTCTTCGCGATACCACGAGAATAGCAGACGAGTTACGCGGCAAACGGCAATTGTCTCCCTTACCACTGCATCGGTGGTGTTCTTGGGCTACGTAACACTGATGCAAATTTCAATAACAAACGCTATATACTATATTCCTGTTAAACATGACGTTGCGTATGATGCCCCAGAAAAGCTTTAAAATTCACCTAAAAAAAACACACAAAAATCCAGCAGCCAAAGACTCACGTGTAGAGTAAATTTCAACAAATTCCAAAAAATATTTCATTCCTTTTTTTTTTTTCAATGTTAGCAGCGACCACAGACCCCCTCATTCCTTTGTCGTTTGCTAGCTCTTGTAATTCTGCTTTTCAGGTTCATTTTATAAGCTGAACATTCTCCGCCATCTCACGTCTTTAAAGTCGCGTTAAAGTCTCATTTCTTCCGGCAGTATTATACAGACTAATTTCTCTATCATCACTGTTACCATCATTGTCATTTTAGGATGTCGTGTTAGGATGTATCATAGCTGTGTGCATGTAACGTGTATGTGACGTGTATTTCATGTGTATGCAATGTGACGTATTTCATGTGTATGTATTGCCACCCTACTAATGTGAGGCGCCCAGAGCTCCAGCAGGAGGTTGGGCGACAGACAAATCCTCTTTCTTCTTCTTATTACGTCTACAAGCAGTGTGTGTAGTCATGACCAAGGCAGCTAGTCACTATGGCCGTGGGGAAAAAAAAGACGTTAAGTCGTTCCAGACGAGCCGATGTTTCCTCAGCCATCCCCTGTAGACGGGTCGATTTATGAGGCTCAGAAAAAAAAGATACAGACTTGAAGTTTTCAGGATAGTTTACTAACATATTTATGCAGTATGCTGAAATTTCAACTTTCAAACTTAAGAATATCTTTGTTGTTAGTCATGTAAAAAAAAATCCACATAATTATGCGGCCGTTCGTCCGGAAAGAGTTAAATTAAGCAGCCATCCAGTGGTCAAAACTTTTGTTCCACGGTAACGGCAGGAAACAACCCCCAATCTTGACTCTTGAGCCATCCGTGAGGCGGAATTATCTTTAGCGTCTGTACTGAGCAACGTTGATGGTGTTCACCCTCGGCGCCGATCTCGGACACAGCATCTTCATGATCAGGTATCGTGCGATACCCAAGACCAGCTCTAGGAGCTCCACGGCGGTCATCAAGGAGAAGCCCAACCACAGACCCAGCTGTCCGCCCAGGTCACCCAGCACACGGGACCACTGGAACAAAACGTTTAAATAAGACAAGAATAATAATGTTCTGCTATCTAGCTGGTTATGAGCGTTCTCTCTCTCTCTCTCTCTCTCTCTCTCTCTCGGATCGTATCCCGACTGGGGCCAAATATTTGTGCTGGCTTTTACATCGTTGCCCCGTCTTCGATATCACCCGTATGTGGTGGAAAAGGACACTAAACCCCTAAACCCCCACCCACCCACTCTCTCTGTCTGTCTGTCTGTCTGTCGGTCGGTCTCTTTGGGGAGGGGTGTGCCGGATGCTGGGTATGCACCTGTATGTGCGGACGCACGCATGTTTTGTGTATTTCTGTGTCTGGTGCCCCCCCCCCCCCATCAAGCTCTTCGCCAGTTCTAATAGTATTCCTCCCAGGTCATGGATGTCATCTACGGAGGGCTTGCAAGCTGGGGAAATTTTTAGTTTCCATGATGATGTGGTTGAGGATGATGGTATGATAATGCTATGGAGGCCTGTGCGGTTTGGGACTGCGTGACAGGACCGCATTCCGCGTTTCCTGTCATTACAGCCCCGGCTATAACAAGGCCCGGCCGGGAACTGCGGCACCTATGGTACCGTACCGGCCGTTAATCATCAGGGGCGCCGAAAGCTGCCCCCCCCCCCCCCTGTACCCAAGGAGGGGGGCAAGAGTATCTTTTTGCCCCCCTCCCCCCTGGAAAATCAGGTGACTATGGCAAGAGGGGGGCAAAGCCATGGTCTTGCCCCCCCTCCCTTCCCCTACCCCCTCCCCCCCACCCCTCTTCCTGCCCTCTCCCTCATCCCACTCAACAGAGAACTCAGTTTAGCCGTTGCATGAAATATCAAAACGACTTGGCAGAAAGTCGTCTGGTAATCACTTTCGCCCCCCCTCCCCCCCCCCCCCCCCTTGCATGAAATATCAAAACGACTTGGCAGAAAGTCGTCTGATAATCACTTTCGCCCCCCCTCCCCCCCCCTCCCGCTTTTCACTTTCTTCGAGCAACGTCCTTCCTTTCAGTGGCTTCCTGGTTCGTAAAGGTTTTTGTCTGCGCAGCATCTGAACGCCCCCCCCCCTCCCCCCGCTTTTCACTTTTTCCGGGCAACGTCCTTCCTTTCATTGGCTTTGGCCTTTCCCCCCTCTGATATTCTGCCCCCCCCCCTCCCCCCAACATCTTCCGGCGCCCCTGTCATCTGTATCCTGCATAACAAGGGAAGCACCCCCAAAGTCGTATCCGTGGAGTGGGCGTGTTTTCAGTCGTGTGACAAAGCGAAACAAAGACGTTCTTCAAAGTCAAGCACACCCAAAGACTTCCGTAAGAAAGGTCAACTGAAATAATTTTAAATGTTAAATACCCCACTCCCCAAGTAAGTAATGAGGTTTAAGAGAGAGAGAGAGAGAGAAAGAGAGAGTGTAATTTACTCACGTCATACGCAGGATAAGCAGTTATCTTTTCGTAATTGAGCTGCTTGAAATATATGTCCACCTTTGCTACGTTGTCCCTGGAATAGCCAAGAATTCACCACTCAGCACATTCCAGCATAATGTGACAAACAAATAACACTGACAACAACAACAACAACAACAACAACAACAACAACAACAACAGCGGAGCAAGAACAAGAACAAGAGCACGAACAAGAACAAGAGAAAGAGCAAGCGCGAAAAAAAGAGCAAGAGCAAGAAGAAGAAGAACCAGAGCCAGAACCAGAACAAGAGCAAGAACAAGAACCAGAGCCAGAACCAGAACAAGAGCAAGAACAAGAACCAGAACCAGAAGAAGAGCAAGAGCAAAAACGAGAGCAAGAATAAGAACAAGAGGAAGAGCAAGAACAAGAACAGGAACAAGAACAAGAGCAAGAACAAGAGCAAGGGTAAGAACAAGAACAAGAACCAGAACAGGAACCAGAATAAGAGGTGGGCGGTCGTTGGTCTAGTGGTCTAGTGGTTACGACTTTGTCACCAATACGAGAGGTCAGGTTCGAGTCCCACTCGGGACGAAGAATTTTCTTGTATGTGGCACCGTTGATTCGGGCCGATCGTCGGTGGTTCTCTTCGGGTACTCCGGCTTCCTCCCCCTCTGCTTTAAAAATGACCAGCCCACAAAATTCGAGAGGAAATGGGAATTCTGAAATTCCGGAACTTAAATTGCTAAGCTGACCCTTCATAACATGGATTGTTATTGACCCTACTTGTGTTCATGTCCAGTTTCTGAGAGAATGCGTGTGATTTACGTCGTGCGATTTGAGCCAAATATCTGGGAGAGAGCGCCTATATTAATGCGATTACTATTATTATTGGGAACAGGAATAAGAACAAGAGCAAGAACAAGAGCAAGAACAAGAACAAGAACATGAACAAGAACACGATCGGGAACAAAACCAAGAACACGTACAGAACAAGAGCAAGAAGATCCTAAAGTGTACGTGCAAGGTAAGCATCAAAAAGGAGAGCATGTCAAGTGCGAGCGCCTGTTTGGTACCTGCCATCTTTACTAGAATTCGTAGATTGACTTTTTTTTCTCGCATGCTCAATGCCGTTGGCACCAAAGACGTTTCTGTGGTATCCACAGAGCGAATACAAATATCAACGCATGGGGCGGTCAGTGGTCTAGTGGTTAAGAGACTTGTCACCAATGCGAGAGGTCACGGGTTCGAGTCCCACTCGGGGCAAAGAATTTTTCCTTCTCGTATGTGGCACCGTTCATTCGGACCAATCGTCGGGGATTCTCTCCGGGTACTCCGGCTTCCTCCCCCTCTGCTTTGGAAATGTTCAGCCCACAAAATTTGAAAAATAAATGTAATTCTTAATTCCGAAATTTAAATAGCTGAGCTGACCCTTCGCACCACGTGATTGTAAAGTGTTTATGTCCAGTGTGTGAGAGAATGTGTGATTCACGTGAGCGTGTGTGTTAGGTTCAGTTCGCGGCGCTTTGAGCCGATTGATGAAACTGGGTAAAACGCCTGTACAAGAGTTATTATTATTATTATTATTATATAAGACCATATGCTGATTACCTTAAATGCTCTTGGCTTACGTACTCCCAGTCATAGTATATTTCTTTTGGAAGTTTTTGGAGATCCCGTTCCAGTTTATTAACTGAGGCAGACGAAGGCCAGACTCCCATGGAGACCTCCGTCTGGAAAGTCGTCTCACTGGTGAAACACACACACACACACCACACACACACACACACACACACACACACACACACACACACACACACACACACACACACACAGACGGAGATCTGAGACCAAAGAGGATAAAGGTCCACCCACACACACACACACACACACACACACACACACACACACACACATCTCTGTGGCACTCAATCCCCCCCCCCCCCACGTTAAAAAAAAAACCACCAAACAAACAAACAAAACAAAACAAAACAAAAACCTCAGACCCTCAAAGTGTCTGAACTGGATGCTGTGTATCCTATGGAATAAAAAAAAAAACATTGCACAATCCCGCAAAATCCCGTATGACGACATCTTAGTGTTTGTCAAAAGTATACTACAGCCTGCCTTGCCGCCAAATCTGTCAGTCATGACACTCCGTTCTGAGAGATCATTTTCGGGTTTTCTGTTCAAAAACTCAGATAAGACCCAAACCGTGATTGCTGAGCCGTAAATAAGGCGCCTCACATGTTTGACAGTTCAGTACCAAGCATTTCAAGTTTTCATACATGAGTGGGGGAGCCGGGAGAGTCGAATGGTAGAGCGTTGGACTTTCAATGCTCGGGTCTTGAGTTTGAATCCCGGATGGGGCCAAAAGAATATTGTTCTGGCCTTTTTCTCGTTACCCCGTCTTTGATATCACCCTTACGTGGTGGAACAGGACGTTAGACTCCCAAACATCCACCCATCCTTCATACATTAATAACACCGGAGGGGGGGGGGGGGCGACTCCGTGAATTCCGGTTTCTCGGTTTAAAAGGATGGGACCCTTTATACACAAGAAAACGACTTTTGATCACATTTTCACACGTGCGGCAACGTAAATTCCGAACATTACTTAATTATAGCTTTACCAAAGACCGATTGTCGTCAAAACTTCTGACTCCAAATATTCGGTATCATCAGACCATCAACCTCAGCCTCATCATCATACTAAAAAATTGCCACAGCATACAATCATGGGAATGTCTCACGTCGTCTGTAATGACTCATTTGTCCTTTCCATCAAGTGTATCCGCAAAGGCAGGTGAGTTTCCCCGCAACCAATCAGATTGACCCGGACAGGCCAGACTCCACCCCCCCCCCCCCCCCGCTATCACCAACACTACAACTTTCGGAGAAACAGGAAAAGAAAAAATGTAGCGTGCGCTAATTCCTGGGATCCATTCGTTCCAGACTGACTGTCTGAAACTCATTACTGTCATCATAAATCAACCACCTGCCGCCGTCCGCCCCTCGCTTTCAGGGTGCCTCCCGATAGCCCTTCGTGGATTCAACCCACGCCCTGGGAGGACTACCACTGGAGCTGGCAAGCAGTTATGGCAGCTAAAAGAAAACAACAACAACTACAACAACAAACCCAAATTCGCCGTCTGGGCTACTCCAAGTGAAGATTTTGCAGATCAAAATTCATCCCGAAACATCACGCACCCTCTGGCGCACAACACGGGTTAGGGAAAGAACGCAGGCTACCTCAAGTTTGAGGTAGATGTTTCGGGCTGAAACATGAACTGGGTTGTCGTATGCTTGAAGTAAGGGTTGGAAACCAAACACACACTTACTGGCACGCTGGCAAGCACACACCTCCGCATCCGAATTCCCCGTGGTTAAAATCTTGTCTAAGCTGTTCCAAACATTGAACTGAAAATACAGAGAAATCGAATGCAATGGAATGAAATGAAACAAAACGCTATTTTATAACGTGGACAAATGCACACACATGTGCACACACACGCCTGCGCTCGAAACACACACACACACACACACACACACACACACACACACACACACACACACACACACACACACACACACACACACACACACACACACACATATCGGAAACAGCCAATCAACTCGCACGCACGCACGCTCACAGAGTCCCTCTGCAAGATAATGTAATATGTAATGTATAATATTCCTATGTAGGTCAGCCCTACCGTGGAAGAAACATAAGTCCGACCTACGCGCGCGAGCGAGTGTGTGTGTGTGTGTGCTGGTGCGTGCGTGCGTGCGTGTGGTTTGATCGTATGATACATGCAATGTTCTCTCCGTTTGAAACGAATTTCTTGTAGACCCAGGACAACAACTTAGTAGACTGGATTGGAATTTGCATGTTTCTTTATTCAGCCAGAAAGTGTTCTCTGACATGTTTCCTTACCGGCGGGATGGCCCTTGCTGACGTTGCAATAGCTGATGCTTGTGCCATCCGCCGCGCCCCCTGTATCGCACGGGTAGTCCCCGTCACAACAGCCACACTTGTCCACAACAGCTTGTTGGTAGCATGATCGCTGACAGGCCTGAGCACACATGCGCGCGCGCGCGCGCGTACACACACACACACACACACACACACACACACACACACACACACACACACACGCGCGCGCGCGCGCGCGCGCGCACACACACACAGGCACACATCGAATCAATAAAATCAAGTTCACTGGCGATAGCAGTTGTCACCAAACAGAATTAAACTTTAGTTGTAGTACAAGAAAATTTCGTCTGGATTTGTTCAGCTGTCGTGATTGTCTGTGTAATGTACTATCAAAGTGAATATAATAATCACGTAATTTATCACCATCATCATCATCATCAGTAGTAGTAGTAGTAGTAGTAGTAGTTGTAGTAGTAGTAGTAGTAGTAGTAGTTGTAGTAGTAGTAGTGTTGGTTTGTTTAGCTCCGTTCCAATTCCCAAGACTGGAAGAAAATGAGTAGAAAATAAAACTCGTTGATTCACTAGTGGTTCTTCTAGTGAACCGTCTTTACTGCAAAGTTGCTACCATCACGATGATATTACCACTACTGAAAGTCCTACCATCACGGTGATTATATCACTACTGAAAGTTCTACCATCACGGTGATATTATCACTACTGAAAGTCCAACCATCACGGTGATATTATCACTACTGAAAGTCCAACCATCACGGTGATATTATCACTACTGAAAATCCAACCATCACGGTGATATTATCACTACTGAAAGTCCAACCATCACGGTGATAATTTTATTATCACTACTGAAAGTCCAACCATCACGGTGATATTATCACTAATGAAAGTCCAACCATCACGGTGATATTATCACTACTGAAAGTCCAACCATCGCGGTGATAATTTTATTATCACTACTGAAAGTCAGTCTCAAACACAATTAACTCTTACGATCCTGAGCCTGACCATCCCGTGTCCGTCATATGATAAGACTGGCCACTGCACACCAGTATGCCACTGCACACCAGTAAGAGCCACGTACTTCAATTAGGCAAGGAATGGGCCTTTCCCGTAGGTCCGAAACCTCTGCAGACTGCGTAATAGTGGCTTGAAGTGGATCCTTGTGATAATTATGAAGATTTCAAGTAAAACTGAGTATATTGAATGGGCTTTTTTTTTGAAAAAATTCCGAGAGATGGTTGTACAGCGCATATGGGTTTTTCCTAGAGCAGAGGTACCACCTTGACCTGAGCCGAACTGAAATCATGTAGTGACTACTTCGTTACCTTGTCAGTGTAACTGACGTCGAATTCGTGCGCGTACATGTTGACTGCGCGATTCTCTTCTTTGTTGTAATTGTAACACCGACCGTATGGGGCTTCTGTCCGACGTATGTCCAGCTAAACAAACAAACAATCACACACACACACACACACACACACACACACACACACACACACACACACACACACACGCGCGCGCGCGCATTTGTACAACTTATAGTCACATACCGGAGTAAGGGGAAATTCAGACAGCCCCCCCCCCCCCCACTCCGGAGGGGAGCGCGTCGCTACGGTGCGGCGCAACCCATTTTTATCTTTTCTTTTGTGCACAGCGTGTGATTTTTTTTTCTCCGTTCCGTGGCCCTTTCCGTGAGGAATGGGACATTTAACGTGTACAATTGATTGACTGTGTGTGTGTGTGTGTGTGTGTGTGTGTGTGTGTGTGTGTGTGTGTGTGTGTGACAAAATGTGTGACGATGAAAGTTGATTTTAAAAAGAATGTGCGTGCGTGCGTGCGTGCGTGCGTGCGTGTGTGCGTGTGTGCGTGTGTGCGTGTGTGCGTGTGTGCGTGCGTGCGTGCGTGCGTGTGTGTGTGTGTGTGTGTGTGTGTGTGTGTGTGTGTGTGTGTGTGTGTGTGTGTGTACACGAGGGCGAGGCAGGTACCGTAAACGAGTCCGCACTTTACTTTAAATCGATTTGGAAAGGAAAAATCTAGCGATTGGAATCAGGCAGCTTCCAATCCGAAGTCGGTTACCAACTTACCACAACCACGAGACCAAATCCCATGGTGCGTAGCCAAGGTTTTTAAAAAAAAAAATTATATTACAGTGTTGTTTGGAGTCCTCCCGGAGGTGCAGACCAGTTTATACGTACAACGCCGAAACAGTGAATGCCAGCCATTCACAGCAACCGTTACATTTTAGCGAGTCGCTGTCATTGCTACCGCGTTTGCTAATGGACCGAAATAGGATAACCCATTGTCACCGATTGTGGCTGAGGACGGCTATAGATTTGTGCTTTATTGATTATTAGTATGAATTTTATGGCAAGCAATTTGCTCTTCCGTGAAACAGCAACACAGGAAACACTGACTCATCGCGTTCACCGCCTCACTAAACAGACGACAGACAGACAGACGGACGGACAGACGGACGGACAGACAGACAGACAGACAGACAGACAGACAGACAGACAGACAGACAGACAGACAGACAGACAGACAGACAGACAGACAGACAGACAGACAGACAGACAGACAGACAGACGCAAATTCCAATCCAGTCTACTACGTTATTGTCCTGGGTCTACAAGAAATCCGTTTCAGAGAGAACATTACATGTATCATACAATAAAACCACACGCTCGCACGCACGCACGCACGAACGCACGCACACACACACATACACACTTCCGCACGCACGCGGACAACGGGTATATAGACATGTGAATTAGTCATGACAATCCCTACGCCTTCCCCGTTAACAGCAACGCTGAAAACACTATGTCGCGATGACCGCAAAACATGCTAGGTGTAAAACAGAATGTATTCCCCACAGTGATCGTCCTTGATTAGGTCTTTTCACGACCGTCAAACCCCTGACAGCATGCTCGCGACAAACATCAATACACAAAATTAACGCGGCAATGACATTTTCTGGGAATGGGGGGTTCACATCTAATCTCTGATTGAACATTTACTGATGTAACGCAGTCGAAGCAAATGATGTGCCACAAATTAATTCTAGTCACAAAAATAAAAAAAAACTTCAAACGATACATTCATTGTTTGCTTTTTAATTATTGACCGCGCACGCATGAGGGAGAAGGACTGAGGCGCGGTTTACATTGGGGGCACCTCACTGTGCTACAATAATTATCTCGATGATAATAGTTATTATGAAAAGAGTTATGAACTGACTGTCTGCCTCTCTGTCTGTCTGTCTGTCTGTTTGTCTCTCTCTCTCCCCGCTTAGGGCCAAATATTTGTGCTGGCTTTTTCATTGTTGCTCCGTCTTTGATATCAGCCGTATGTGGTGGAAAAGGACGTTAAACCCCCAAACACCCACCCACCCTCTCTCCCTCCCTCCTCGCAACCCTCCCCCCCTCTCCCTTTGAACCGCTTGAACGTCGGGTTCGACACCGGACACACACACACACACACACGCACAAGCACACGCACGCACGCGCGCGCGCACCCCCCCCCTCCCACACACACACACACATATTTATGGAGACAATTGATCGTGAGCGGCTAAAAATGCACTACATTGCTGTCAACTTTGGTGAAACATCAAGCGGAACATGGGGTTCCTGTGAGTTTGATCAAATTACAAACACAGTGCTGACTGTCCGTGGGAACGAAAATAGGACAAAATTTAATGTCCTAGATGATCGTAAAAGTATAGGACATAAAATTTTGTCCTCACTAAGAGAGGCGCAGACATGACAGGACATTAATCGTGTCTGCCTTTGTTAGAAAGTAATTGGACATTTCAAAATTAAATCAAAATGTCCAACGCACATCATGTTCGCGCTCGCACACACACACACACACACGCGCGCGCGCGCGCGCACACATAGACACAGGCACAGACACACACAGACACACACACACACACACACACACACACACACACATATATATATATATATATATATATATATATATATTCTGGCATTCACTCATCCGTACGGCTGAGAGGAGAACATGTGTTTTGGCGGCTGTTTTAAAGCGGGTGGACGGGGGTGGGGGGGGGGTGGTGGGGGTGGAAACCGAGTCTATATGCCTGATGTTATTTGGAAGGGTGTTCAACAGGATGGGTCCTTGATACGAAAACGACCACGGCCTACATGTATAATCAATTTTGTTCTCACACTTGTAAAACATGACAGGCAGAGTTAGACAGACTGAGTTCCAACTTCAGACAGCTGCAGTGGAGCACACAAGAACATGAAAACACGAGAAGGGGGCTGGGTACCTTGCTGACGGCGATGGAGGTGGCAAAGCCAGGACTGACGATCAGCCCCTCGTCCTCAGGGAAAGGCATGGCGTCGTGCGGATGAACCACGATCTTGAAGCCAACCACTTGACTTTGCTGCAAGTACTCTTCCGCTTCTGCGTTCAGCAGTAGGGACAGACCTGCGGGCGTAGGCAGACAAACTGAACAGACAAATATTTGGAAGGGTGCTCCAAAGGGTGGATCCTTGATACGAAGACGACCGCAGCCCATATGTATTATTTGTTCTTACACAGAGTTAGTTAGTAACTACAGACAGCTACAGGCTTCAAGGTCTGCAGTCTCAGCAAATAGCTGCAAACATTGCGGGTTTTTTTTTTTTTTTTTAAACTTCGACTCCTTCGACTGTGCATAATCCAGGCAACTCTGTCACAGTTGCAGAGTTTTCAGCGCTTCGGGGACCCTTATAAAACCAGCGCACGAGTTTGCCGTGACATTATTTGGCTTTTGGTCAGTGAACGAGACACATCGCTACAGTGTCTAGCGGATGTTGAGTGCTGCACGATCTTTCTCGCTCAGTGTCAAAACGCAAACTGAGCTGTGAAATCAGGCTGCCCTTGGCTTTTATTGGGGTTTCAGGGACGCTGAAAACTCTGCATCTGTGACAGAGTTGACTGTGCTTTTCACACTTCGGAAACCTTTTTGTTGTGAGCTTAGATCTTTAAGGACACAAACTGACCGTGGGGTCATGTTTGGTGTTTATTTGGAGAACCCTGTTTGGCAAGAGTGTCAGTTTGTAATGATTTTTGTTATCATAAAAAGCGTGATTTTCGTGAGGTGCATGCCAATGGGCCGCAACAAGAAGAAGGCTTCCAGTGAAGTTGGGATTTTTGGCGCTGGAGAGTGGCAATAGCGACGCGAGCGGGTTTAGATGAAGCGGATGCCTGGCCTAAACAGAACGTAGAGTAGCATTACTCCAGTGAGGCCTGAACGGAAAGAAGACTTTCACATTTTTTTAAACTCCTGTCAGGTGCGTGCCCTGGAAGGGTCTGTGCACGATAATTTTTCTTTGTAGATTGAAGCATTTTTATGGATGACTACAATGCCTGAGGCTAATGGGAATATACAGGCATTTTGAGACCTTGTGCATTTGTGTTCTTTGGCCTGCACAACAGTCTAGGAAGCATCGTCAAAGAAGGTTTATTTTGTCCTGATAAACACGGGATGTAGTCAAAATAGACACTAGCGTTTCCGGTTGCCACTTGGCTTCAAAATACTGACGACAGTTGCTCTCACGCGAAGCCATAATCATGTTTGAAATATGAACATGCACACGTATTTACATTGTGGTTACACGTCAGTCAGAGTCGTTGTTTTGGTGATTAGGTGTCACTTTCCTTCACGTCGGCAGACCCAAGTCAGTCCGGCCATCTTGGAAACACTCGGTGCTACTCAAATTTGAAAATAAAAACACTGGGTGGCAGGTTACCACCAATTTGGAAACACTCTGTCCTGACGGTGCTACTTTTGAAACGGCACCGGAAACACTCGCATCAATTTTTTGTTTTGTTTTGTTCTGAAAACATTTTATAACACAAATGTGCAAATGACACATCTAAACAGAAGTAGTAATCGATAGATTTCACAAGTCCTTGAGTTTTGTGGTTTTGTCTACCGGTACCGAATACCCATACTGTCGATACAGATTTCACAGACTCGCATCAATTTTGACTAAAACGTCCACTGGTCTTGTCCTGTCTAAGACAAGCGGTTGTTGTTGTTGTTGTTTGGTCGTAGCTCCTTTTGTTTCTAACCAATTGCAGTCACTTCATCGGTTATTATTTTTCTCATAGCCCAGGGAAACTAATTCTCACAAACCCCAGCCCTGCCTCCACAGCGGCTAGGAACCCAAACTGAGTGCTGGCTTTTTTCTCGTTGCCCCGCCTTTTATTGAACCCTTATGTGATGGAAAAGGACGTTAACACTACCAAACAACCAACCAACCAACCAGCCAGCTCAATGCCAAGTATCTCACCGTGTACAGGGCCTGGCTTGCTGACAACATTGGCGGTGAGGTTTTTGTTGAACGTGTAGCAGTTTCCATATTTATGGTTCCAGAACCGCGTGAAGTTCCTGTAAATGGAAAACTGATAACATAAAAGGGTATTAGTATTACCTTTGGGGTTTTGTGTGTGTGTGTGTGTGTGTGTGTGTGTGTGTGTGTGTGTGTGTGTGTGTATGATGAGGTTCTCATTGGATATGGAGCCCTACGAAGCGTAACAAATGCACGGTCATTACTTTCCCAGAATGAAGAACTGCCTAATGATACAAATTCGTCAACCAACAAAATGAGCAGTTTTAAAAAGTTTTCAGTCTTTGTTTAGGTGATATTATTATGAATGGAGCAAGTGCATGGAAACAATTTTCTGTTTTAAAGGTTTACTCCCTAAAGCAGACGATGCAGTATTGTTGAACTGAGGTTTTGGACAACATATCTGCGCGCTTGCTTTGTTGCAGTGCGTCTTGAAAATGTGATACTGGGCACAGATGGGTCAGGATGATAATGATGACGACGCCGACGCCGATGGTGATGACGACGACGACGATGATGTAGATGACGACGACGATGATGACGATGTGATGGATGATGATGATGATGATGACGACGACGACGACGAAGAAGAAAAAGAAGAAGAAGAAGAAGAAGAAGAAGAAGATGATGATGATGATGATGATGATGATGATGACGAAGAGGAAGAAGAACTGACATTACCGGTGGTTACAGAGGTGTGCCCGCTGGTACTTGCAGTCCACCAGCATCTTTTGCATGCTGTGTCCAACTTTGTGACGTTGCTCAGTGTCGTAGGAGTCCAGGAGTTGGCGGACTTGCGCCTCTTCCTCCATTTCGAGGTAATACGGGTCGTAGTTGTAACCATAGTCCCCCGAGCCCGAACCCCAGTCTGCCGAGCCTTCGAACGGTGTTGTTGTTGTGGAAGGGTCTGTCCATGGTGCCGACATTGCATACGTTGCCGACGTTGATGATGTTGCTGACGTTGCTGATGTTGTTGATGTTGTCGATGTTGTCGAATTTGTCGGTGTTGTCGACGTTCCTGATGTTGTTGACGTTGTGGATGTTGTCGGTGTTGTCGACGTTGTTGATGTGCTGTTGTTTTCTGGTGTGTTCCCAGGTGACGATGTTGTTTCGGGCGGATACCACTGAAAAAAACAATACCGTAGGTGTAGCAGTTTTTACGCACGGTTTCAAGGAAATGAAACCTATCTAACTGCAAACAGAAAGGGTCAAAGAAACATGATAAGCTTAAACGAAACGAAACCAACGAAATGAAACAATCCGAACCGAAGCAAAACTAAACGAAACGCAATGAAAATAAACGAAACAGAAACAGAAACGAAATCAAACCACTTTACCAACAATCAAAATTGTATAGAAAGACAAAAACGATAGAAAGAAAACAAGATGGCCACCAGCCCAATATGTTGTTTCCATTCAATGACCTGCTGTAGTCACAGTCGTAGTCGTTGTGTCATGTATGCAGCCCGCGCGCACACGAACGCAAGCTCTCTCACATCAAGCATGCTGACATAAAGAAAGTACTGGAAACCCTTTCCGTGCCTCTATGCACTTGCAAAACCCCAAACACATGAGGTCGTGTGAGCTCGCCTAGCTGGTCGACGTCACGAACTTTTTAGCGTATGCGAGGTTCTACATGGGTGAAGTGAATGAATTCTTTAGACTCCAGAGTGCAGTCCCTTTTCGGCGGGGCGTGAAAATGTGACTGCTTACACCCAGCGCCATTTTAAAAAATGGCGAATTTTTTTAAAGAAAAGCGAAGACTTGTGTGTCATGTGAATCGATTTGAAACGAAGTCTTGAATATCCGACCACTTTTCGTTTGGGCAAAATCTTTGCCAGCGGACAATTATTGTTGCGCTTTGATGGCACTGTTTACGTGGTAGACTGATCCAACAGGATGTGAGTAAACGGCAAGGGGGTTGCACTCTGACAGGCAAGGGTGTTGCACTCTACAGGCAAGAATTATTGCACGGTGCAGACGATCACGTACCTGCCTTGTGGTGGAATAAGAGACGATTACAAAAGCATGCACACCCGTGCTCTAGGACTTAATGTAATAATAGATCTGTCCATTCAGAGACATGTTATGTATGTCTCTGATTCAGAAACACGCCTACTTTCACTCTGAAGACAGCCTGCCATCACTTGCGCCATTGAGGATCCCTCTGGGTTCAAAGCTGGTCAAGGATGACATAGTGCGCGACCTTGTGTTTGAGAGCACCGAGACAATTTAGGCCCGTCACGGTAGCGCAGTGGGCGCCATTTCCCCACCGTGCACAGAGGTACTTTCCACTGAAAGACTCTGTGCCCCAGAGAGTGTGAATTCTTGTAATAAAGTCGTTCCCCTTTGACAGAGTGACTTCCCGCAGACCTGACTGACAGACGATTGCTTACTGGTATCGGAGAAGAGACCCTCTCTCTCTCTCTCGCCTCTCTCTCTCTCGCCTTAGACGCACACACACACACACACACACACACACACACACACACACACACACACACACACACACACACATTATGCTTCTGAGTGTGAGTCAGTGGCAAAAACAAAACCCACTGAAATTCCCGCTTTCCACATGTCAAGTTGTAGAGATCGCGAAAAGATACTGCATTTCGATGCAAAATAATTTCTAGACCATCCCAGAACATGCTGGTGCAGTAACGTCAGTAGATTACGTCACCTTGGAAAGATTTCGAACCTTCCAGTAAGTTGAGGAATGTTCTAGATCTGACCTGTTCAGTCCGTAAGCAGCCCTGCACAGCGTTCTGGATTCTTCTTCTTTCATGAATTTGTTCTCCGCGCATATTCTGTTCATAAAGTATTGGAGTTGTATTCTGTTGTATCCCGTGTCTTCTCTGCGATTGCACAAAGATAGCGACATAGTAGAAGTAAAATACACCACGTCTTCAAACAGAGGAATTCGGAAAGAAAGTGGCGAGACACCCCCAAGAAAAAACAGCATCACGTCAATCAAACATGACGCACTTACTTTACGTCAGTGCGCGTGCGTCTCTTCTTTGATGTTTGTGAGGCGTGTGGCTTGTAGAGGAAATGTGCTGTGAGTACAAATTTTCGAGTCAACTGACGATAACGGCTGCAGTGATTTTTATTTTATTTTTTTATGGCACCCCAGGCTCATTATCTATGTATAGTAGGAGCGATTTTGAGATCTAAAGTGTGTTTACCAGCACTTTCATCAGGTACGGCTTACGCCAAAAGTATAACAGCGACAATCTCCAAAATTCACTCAGTTGAGAGTCCGTATTCATGCTATCTATGTCCCAAAAATGTAGTGGTTTAGGTAAATATTACGCCTTTAAACGCCAGAAAGCCACTTTTTCTGAAAAGGGCGATAACTCGCAAATCATGCGTGCAATCGTACCTGGATCGGGCCTTCTATTCAACAATCTTGATTCATTCAGAAACCCCAAATTTGAAATCGATCGGTTCAGTATTTTCGGAGAAATAGGCATCTGAACTGGGTTCACATGCAATGTCAACTCAGGCTCGGTTTACATGAAAACTATAAGAGCGACCATTTTCTAGTAGTGACTCTGTTCAGAGTCCGTATTCAAGCTATCCACTGCCAAAAAAAATTGAGTGATTTAAATAAACATTACGCCTGTAAACGAAAGACAACCAACTTGTCTCAAAAGGGCGATAACTCCCAAATCACTTAAGCAATTATCACACGCTTGGTTCCTCTTAATGTAACATTTTGATATATTTGGATACCCCAAATTTGAAGCCATTCGGTTAAGTATTTTCGAAGAAACGGGCCCGGACACAATTCACACACACACACACATCCACACAGACGGCACTCACTGAGGAGGAGAAGCGCGTTCGGCGCACCATACATGCCAGCATCGATGACGCACGTTTTCTTACGTCATTGTCAGAGTTACACTTGCATAATCGTCTCTGCGGGAGATCGGCAGTGACGTGCGTTTGTACCACAGATGCTTGCCCATGAACGTGGAAAATTTAGCCCGTCCTATGATGTTGTTTCCATTAAAAAGAGGAAAAATGAAAGAAGAGAGAGAGAGAGAGAGAGAGAGAGAGAGAGAGGAGAGAGAGAGAGAGATGATGATGATGAAGTTTTTTTTTTTTTTTTAATTCAGAATACAGCATTTAGGCATTGCTGCCTATCTTACATGCTGTCCTGCTATGCTACATTAAACGTTACTGAAAAAAAGGAGAAAAAAGCAAGCAAACAAACACCAAGGAGGAACGGCCCCGTCCTACAAAGTTGTTTCTCCAAATTTCATTTTATTTTGTCTGTTTTGTTGTTATTGTTGCCGGTTCTCCCCTCTCTAAGTTCTACTAATGACACTAGATCCTCTACGACCTCGACCGATTAGTCACGTGACTGGGGGTGGGGCCGGGAGGGGGGAGAGAGAGAGAGAGAGAGAGAGACGTCAGTTCCGTGAACTAAACATTTGACGTCAGCCTCAGGCAGGTCGTCATGCAGAGAGAGAGAGAGAGAGAGAGAGAGAGAGAGAGAGAGATGACGTCAGTTCCGTGAACTAATAAAACATTTGACGTCAGCCTCCAGCACTGAGATCGTCTGAGGATGCTTGTTTATGTCTTGTGATGTTGGCTTGGTGGCTTCCCCGATTGAATTATTTTTCACATGAAATCTGGAAGATCTAGAGGGCTGGTGAAATGTCGGAGGCAGTGACGATACTTACTTATTTTGTCTGTGAACTAAGCGTTTGACGTCAGCTTCACACTGGTGGTATGACAGATGATGCTTGTGCGTGTCTTGTGATTTCCCTGTTGCTTTTGTGACTTCCCTGGCTGAATTAATTTTTACATAAAATCTGGAAGATCTAGAGGGCTGGTGAAACGTGGACTAGAATACCTTGGATTGTACTTATGAAATCGCAAATGTGGAACTCTTTTGACCGGTGCTTCTCGCAGAAACTTGAAAAAGTTATGTTCATCTACAAGTTCAGTTATTCCTAATGCTAAAGCTATAATAGTACAGTAGTTCCTGTCATATGTGCAGTTGTCATACTAGACAAAAACGCCGGGATGATAAGTAATTTGCAGTAGTCTTTTCATAGATATTTGATCTTATGTGCAAACCACCCCTACCTCGGAAATTTTTTTTTTTAACACAAAACCAGAGCTACAGAGCTGTGACACGAAATGGGAATACAGGCAGTGTGATTGGGTGAACTTCCAAATTCTAGAAAATGAAGAAATTTGAACGACTTTTTCGAAAAAAATCGTAACATGACCGATTTTTTTTAAATCGGCGATAACTCTTCTGAAAATGCGGCAGGCTAAAAATCGTGAAAGGTAGCTCTGGAGAAGGTGAATTCCCATTTTATCTCAAAGTAAAAAGGCCTCCAACGAGGTGGTTTAGGAGATAGCCATCATTACATGTACATCCGTCCACACACACACACACACACACACACACACACACGTCTCACAACTCCCGCCGAAAAGAACGCAGCAGCATAGTTTGCACGTCAAGTGTCTATGACGCAGATTTCGTTACGTCACTGTGTGCGTGAAAGTATGCATTGTGTGGAGAAACGTCATAGTCTTGTTTTGTATCACTGAAACTTGCTGCTGCGCGTAGCAAAATCATAAAGTTGTTTCTCTATAGATAAACAACTTAAAAAGCATAAACTATCAAAGGGAAACGAAGGCGAGAAAAATACACACGATAAACAAATCAAAACATTCGTGGCATGTGCATGTGCTGATGATACTGGCTGTATGCCATGTAAGAAACTTCAAAGTCGTCACTAATATTTAAAAACATGTATGTAACACATTTCTATGTATATGGTCAGATAAGCGTGCCGTATAGAATTTGTTTGAAGTTTATGAATTTGGAAACGTTTTGGATACTCAGTGGTAAAGAGTTCCATATGGATGCCCCTGAGAAAAACAGGGTACATTTATAGATATCAACCCTTGGACGAGGCACCGGGAGCAGACTGTTCCTTGTGTTGTGTTGTTTATCATGTTTGAAATTAAATAGTTGATGAAGATATGTTGGGGCTTTGCAGTAAACAATTTTGTGCATCAGTAAGAAATTGATAAACTCCAGATGCTGTTTTAGAGGAAGAAGTTTGAGGATTTTAAACTTTTGGTCGGTACTAGAATTACCCGAGTACAAGAGTTTGACAGCGCGCCGGTGAACGGAGTTTACCAATTTGAACTGATTTTTGCTGCGCTCGTCCCACAGAGTGGACGCAAAATCCAGATGGCTTTGCACGTGGGCATGAAACAATAGCTTGCAGGTGTCAGGGCTAACTAAGCGACTGAGTTTAGACAGCAAGAATACATTTTTTGACAATAATTTACAAAGACCATCAACATGCGTTTCCCACTTTAGTTGGTCGTCAGTTATGACACCTAGTAGACGGTGGTTGGAGACCTGCTCGATGGACTCCGATCCAACTGACAACCGTAGGTGAGATAGTTTGTGGTGTTGTTTTTTGCGCGTTGTTATTAGCATGCTTCTGATTTTGGTGGTACTAATAACCATGTAGTTGACTGTACGCCAATGGGAGACTTCAGTGAGGCTATGCTGCAATACTTCGTTTACTTTGGACTCGTGTACATCCGACGCACGGAGCGAGGAGTCGTCAGCAAACATGTCACAGCTTACATTAGGCTTTGAGATGGAGAGGGGCATATCATTGATGAATAAACAAAAGAAAATTGGGCCAAGGATAGAGCCCTGGGGCACACCGAGCTTAACAACACCTTCCTCAGAAAACGCACCATTTAGATAGACTTTCTGCCTTCTGCGTTGACGATATGAGGAAAATAAGATTTGTCTTAGGACCAGGGATATATGGGGACAATTTCTTTAACAAAATGCTGTGATTCAACAAGTAAAATGCTTTTTTCAGGTCAAGAAAGACTGCACCAGTTAGCTGGGATTTGTTGGTAAGATAAGCAAGTGTCGACGATGCGGACAAGTGCTGTGTGGCACGAGTGTTGGGGGCGGAAACATATTGAAGCGGATTTAGAAGATGTTGTTTTTCTAGGAAACTGAGTGTGTGGTTATGGATATGTCTTTCCAGTGGTTTGGACAGGACTGATAAAACTGAAATCGGACGGTAGTCACTGAGATTGTGGAGATCTTTACTTTTCGGAACAGGCACTACTTTGGCTTTCTTGAGTTCGTCCGGAAATATACTGTGTTGAAGTGACAGATTATAAATATACGTGAGTGATTCCACAATGTAGGGCAATGACAACTTAGGGATGTTAATGTTAATTCCATCAGGACCACACGCCTTGTTCTTTATAGCAGAGATGGATTTCCCAACTTCGTAGACGGTCATGGGTGGAAGAGAGAAAGAACTTTCTTTTGCTGAATGACGGTGACTGCGGAGTTCCTCAGAACACACATAGTCTTCAGGGTTATTGGGATTAGGGAGGGTGGGTGGGTGGGTATTTGGGGGTTTAACGTCCTTTTTCACCACATAGGGTGATATCAAAGACGAGGCAACGATGAAAAAGCCAGCACAAATATTTGGCCCCAGCCGGGATCGAACTCACGACCCGAGCATTAGAAGTCCAACGCTCTACCATTCGACCACCCCGGCTCCCCTATTGGGATTAGACTGGACTACGGATTCCGTAATGTTTTAAAAATGATTATCAAAATCGCTCGGTGATAGTTCCGAAGGAATGAATTTACGCTTTGATTTTTTGCCCCGGGTAAACATGTTGATGGCTTTCCAAATATTCCGATTGTCTTTTCCGTCCGCGATGATTTGCTCTGCGAAGGATTTCTGTGCTCTTCTAACTAAAGATGTCACCATGTTACGTTGCTTTTTGAACTTGTCAGTTTTGTTTCCTTTTTTAAGGTCATCTCTTAGCTTCATTGCCTTCTGTATGTCATCTGAGAGCCATGGCGGCATGGAGGGATGTTTTACTCTTCCCTTTTTTTTCTCTCATAGGGACTTGTTTATCTAAGACACCGAGGAACAGTCTGTACCAGCACGCCAGCGCCTCGTTCGGGTTTTGTAATGGTATACATCGCAGAATGGTGTAATGGCAAGGTCCATGAGAAAGGTTTCTTCATTGAACTTTTTAACACATCTGTACCTAGAGAGAGAGAGAGAGAGAGAGAGAGAGAGAGAGAGAGATTTTTCACCTCGTCACAATCTTTCTTTGAGTATATGAGTGAGCATATGCTGATGGTAAATTGTGTCTCCCTCATCTGGTTCAGGTTACAGATGGTCACAGCGGGAAATGGAATATTTTCCTGCGCGGAAACAATGCCCAACAATGTAGATGTTTAGACGGGTTGTAGTCAACATGAACGCGACTGTTTCCAGTGCTAGTCCTTTACAAACGTTTTGACCATGATTGCTTTCACGTAACGAATAATAATAATAATAATAATCATCATCATCATCATCATCATCATCGTCATCATTATTATTATTGTTTTTTTTTTTCAAGATTGAAGATTCAAAGATGGCATTCCTTTCTCCCCGTTTGGGGGTATGGATGAATATATAAATATATAAATATAAATATATAAAGGACGTGGTAACAATATATACAAAGTACAGCTACAGAAATCACAACAAAACCAAAAAGCACCTCAATTTCAATCCAAGATACATATACACATAACACCTCCATCCCATCATGTACATCATATGACACGAACTGACAAATTATACGATTTTACTGTTCATTGTGGAAGTTGAGGCAATTTTTTTTACTCACTCTCTACTAATTACTGCGATCCCGGTGATGGCAAGCGAAGCACTTGCATGCTGATCACCGCAGCCCCAGTTTCCCCTTCAGCTGTGATCGCGGTGATCAGTAAGCAAGCACTTCACAAGCCAGCACCTGGATCGCGGTGATCAGTAGTGAGTGAGCGTCAAACAGCCTGTGGGTAATATGTGATTGGACTGTGTTTTATTTGGGAAATAGAAGGGAGGGGAGGGGGGGGGGTATTTTACCTGTCTGTCTACACTGGCAAATTCCAAAGGCAGCATGATTGAAACGTTCCACAGTATTGCAATCATATATGTTAATAGCATTGTTTGAAAATTTCAGTTCAGTGTTTTGAGTTGTTATAAATTATTTCCTTTGATATTTGTACTAACCCGTACAAACAGCCAGTACTTGGAGGATCACAATGAAAAAAATCAACCAGTAGAGAGTGAGTTAAACGCATGGTGATGAGGATGAGGATTGTGGTATGATGATGCTATGGAGGTCCGTGTGGTTTGGGACTGCTTGGCGGAGTAGTCGCTTTCCGCGCTTCCTGTCATAATATCCCGGCGTTAACCAGGCCCGGGAACTGCGGCACCTATGAGATGTGTCATAACAAGGGAAGCACCCCCCAAATCGCACCCGTGAAGTGGGTACCTCCCCATTGGGGGCGTAGCACACCCACTTTGGGTATGAGCCGATCTAGGTAGGAAAAATCCCGCTTGCCTCGATCGGCTATGATTTGAACCCGCCGGGTCTCCCGGTCCGTGGTTCCAAGTGCTAACAACTATGCTGCGGGGGCCGATGGCAGTTCGTCTTACCTCGTATTCCACAGAGACGACAGTAGAAACTGGATAACTCATGAAGTTAATGATGACCTCTGACACGTTATAGCCTGCCCACCCTGCACATACCAACAGAACACCAAATAATACCAAGTAACGTATCATTCAGCCAAATTAATGATCCTGCACATACCAATAGAATACCTAATAATGCAAAGTAACGTATCATTCATTAACGTATGATAATCCTGCACATACCAAATAACAGCAAGTAACGTATCATTCAACCAAGCAGATGACCTGCATATACCAGTAGAACACCAAATGATACCAAGTTAACGTACCATTCAGCCAAGTTAATGATTCTGCACATACCAATAGAATACCAAATAATACCAAGTAAGGCATCATTCAGTCAAGTTAATGATGATTTGCGACACGCTATGACCCGCCCATTCTGCACAGACCAGCAGAATACCAAATACTACCAGCTGACGTCTCATTCATCCAAGTTGATAATCCTGCACATACCTACTAGAATACCCCAAAACAGCAAGTAACGTATCATTCAGCCAAGATAATTATGACCAGTGACGCATTATAACCCGCCCATACGGTACACACCAACAGAATACCAAAATTTAATAAAGTTCAGACTATTCAATTCAATTCAATTCAATTCAATTCAATTCAATAAATCTTTATTGTCCCAAAAGGGCAATTTGTTTTGCGGCTGTAAAATATATTACCTATAATGAAAATAAAAATAAAAGTAAAACAAGATAGGGTATTAAACTGGATTAAATTAATTAAACGGTAAGTAAAAACAACAGCATATATCACAAATCCTCACTCAGTCCCTCCCTCCCCCACCCCCCTGCTCCTGTCTTCAAAAGGCACAGCCACCACACCCTCACGCACGCACCAAGCACACATTTAGTATGCACAAAAACACACAAAACACACATGATTTACGAGCCAAACACTGGAGCTGAAACTGTGCCTTACAAGTCAGAGTTAACCTAGCGTCTGTTGCTGACTTGGCAAGTTCACCCTCAGGGCCGTTAGCATCTCGTGTAAAATGCACGACGACCGTCTACTGAGCCAAGTGATTACACCATTACAAATATGTCTACCCGACCCTAACCAAGACCATAGCTCTAACCCTAACCTTAAACCTAAACCCAGCTCTATAACCTAACCTTAAGGCCTCGGTCACAACCGGCCGCACGATTTTTTTATGCTTGCGATCTCCACGAAATGTCTGCGGCCTGCGGCTTCTACGATCTGAAAAAAAATTAAGGTTGCAAATCGTGCGTACGATATACGTGCGATGGCGTACGTTCCCCGCAAGTCTCGCACGGGTAACGTCTTGCGATTTCAGTTGGTCAAAAATCGTACGACGGCCGTACGGATCGTACGTTGTCCTCGCAGTTATCGTACGGAGGTCGTACGCCTTCGTATGACGTTTGTGCGATGTTGACGATGTTTACACGGGCTATACGGGTGTCGTGCGTGCGCCGTACGGCTATCGTAAGTGCTCTGTACGCGTGGTGTGCGTCGGTCGTTCGACGGCCATGGCCGACGCGCGTTTTTATGTTGTTTCCATAGTAATGGAAACAACATAATAGGACGGGCTAAAATTTCCACGTTCATAGGCAAGCATCTGTGGTACAAACGCACGTCACTGCCGATCTCCCGCAGAGACGATTATGCAAGTGTAACTCTGACAATGACGTAAGAAAACCTGCGTCATCGATGCTGGCATGTATGCTGTTCCGAACGCGCTTCTTCTCCTCACTGAGTGCCGTCTGTATGGATGTGTGTGTGTGTGTGTGTGTGTGTGTGTGTGTGTGTGTGTGTGTGTGAATTGTGTCCGGGCCCGTTTCTTCGAAAATACTCAACCGAATGGCTTCAAATTTGGGGTATCCAAATTTATCAAAATGTTACATTAGACGATTCAAGCGTGTGATGATTGCTTAAGTGATTTGGGAGTTATCGCCCTTTTGAGACAAGTTGGTTGTCTTTCGTGTACAGGCGTAATATTTATTTAAATCACTCAATTTTTTGGCAGTAGATAGCTTGAATACGGACTCTGAATTGACTCACTACTAGAAAATGGTCGCTCTTATAGTTTTCATGTAAACCGAGCCTGAGTTGACATTGCATGTGAACCCAGTTCAGATGCCTATTTCTCCGAAAATACTGAACCGATCGATTTCAAATTTGGGGTTTCTAAATGAATCAAGATTGTTGAATAGAAGGCCCGATCCAGGTACGATTGCACACATGATTTGCGAGTTATCGCCCTTTTCAGAATAAGTGGCTTTCTGGCGTTTAAAGGCGTAATATTTACCTAAACCACTCCATTTTTTGGACATAGATAGCATGAATACGGACTCTCAACTAAGTGAAGTTTGGAGGTTGTCGCTTTTATACTTTTGGCGTAAGCCGTACCTGATGAAAGTGCTGGTGAACACACTTTAGATCTCAAAATCGCTCCTACTATACATAGATAATGAGCCTGGGGTGCCATAAAAAATATACAAAAAAATTAGAAAAATTCACTGCAGCCGTTATCGTCAGTTGACTCGAAAATTTGTACTCACAGCACATTTCCTCTGCAAGCCACACGCCTCACAAACATCGAAGAAGAGACGCACGCGCACTGACGTAAAGTAAGTGCGTCATGTTTGATTGACGTGATGCTGTTTTTTCTTGGGGGTGTCTCGCCACTTTCTTTCGGAATTCCTCTGTTTGGAGACGTGGTGTTGTATTTTACTTATGCTATGTCGCCATCATCGTGCACTCGCAGAGATGATACGGGATACAACAGACTACAACTCCAATACTTTATGAACAGAATATGCGCGGAGAACAAATTCATGAAAGAAGAAGAATCCAGAACGCTGTGCAGGGGGGCTGCTTACGTCAGATCTAGAACATTCCTCAACTTACTGGAAGGCTCGAAATCTCTCCAAGGTGACGTAATCTACTGACGTTACTGCACCAGCATGTTCTGGGATGGTCTAGAAATTATTTTGCATCGAAATGCAGTATCTTTTCGCAAGAGTCTCTACAACTTGACATGTGGAAAGCGGGAATTTCAGTGGGTTTCGTTTTTGCCACTGACTCACACTCAGAAGCATAATGCAAAGATCTTGGAAACATAAAGATAGTTCACTTACCTCCCTTTGAGGGACAACGCGTAAGAGTTGTCTGCGCGCATTAGCGCGCATCCCGCAGATCTACGCAGCTGTTTGACCCAACCCTACACTAGCCGCCGTAAAACATTTTAAGAAAATAAACAAAAACGAAGATGTCAGCGACTGCCAGGTGGTCTCCCCCCATATATTTCGCATGTGTTTTAGGCCTATGGAAAACATAAGTACTCTCAAAGTTCCGGAGGACGAAAGAAAGATCTAGTTTGGCTTTCACTGCTGTACGTAGGCTACGCAGTGCATTTCGTTCGATGTGTTCAAGTAAAACTAGTACGGAACACAGAAAGATCGAATGTGCGAGAGATCCAAAGATGGACGCATCCGCTGAATACTTCCTGCTAACTCAGCATTAATCATATCTGCGACCGACGATCCAGCAGATTCTATGTTGTGATATGGTTTTACAATGGTTAGAACGAAGTTCAGCCGGATGATTTTGTTCTCTGTGTGTGTGTGTGTGTGTGTGTTCTGAATTTAGATGCAGGTAGACGCTAGCACAATTTAAGTCACCGTGATTTGTAAAGTTGTCAGGGAAAAAAATTACGCTGTATCTGCGTCAGCCGCGTGTGTTTACTGTTAGTTTACACTGCATGCACACGTACCACTTGAGGTCTTTTTTTTTTCTTTTTTTTTTTTGGACAAGAAAGCGAAAAAAAAAATGTTTGTTTTTCAACAGGAATACCAAAAGAAGTATTTCCCCGTTTATATTTGTCTGTTATTTGAACAATTCGGCGCAGAACACAATTGCATGCTTTTGTGATCGCTTTCCACTTTCCGCCATGCTGTCACTATAGGGGCCAGATCTAGGATGCGCGCTAATGCGGGCAGACAACTCTTCGCGTTGTCCCGCTATATGTCTCTCTTACGACACTCTCTGGAGCACAGAGTCTTTCAGTGGAAAGTACCTCTGTGCACAGTGGGGAAATGGCGCTCACTGCGCTACCGTGACGGGCCTAAATTGTCTCGGTGCTCTCAAACACAAGGTCGCGCACTATGTCATCCTTGACCAGCTTTGAACCCAGAGGGATCCTCAGTGGCGCAAGTGATTAGCAGGCTGTCTTCAGAGTGAAAGTAGGCGTGTTTCTGAATCAGAGACATACATAACCTGTCTCTGTCTGAATGGACAGATCTATTATTACATTCAGTCCTAGAGCACGGGTGTGTATGCTTTTGTAATCGTCTCTTATTCCACCACAAGGCAGGTACGTGATCGTCTGCACCGTGCAATAATACTTGCCTGTAGAGTGCAACACCCTTGCCTGTCAGAGTGCAACCCCCTTGCCGTTTACTCACATCCTGTTGGATCAGTCTACCACGTAAACAGTGCCATCAAAGCGCAACAATAATTGTCCGCTGGCAAAGATTTTGCCCAAACGAAAAGTGGTCGGATATTCAAGACTTCGTTTCAAATCGAATCATATGACACACAAGTCTCTGCTTTTCTAAAAAAAAATTCGCCATTTTTAAAAATGGCGCTGGGTGTAAGCAGTCACATTTTCACGCCCCGCCGAAAAGGGACTGCACTCTGGAGTCTACTCTTACGAGGGCAGGAGTGACGCGTCTTTCTGATTCCAAGGTCTTTGCATAATGTGTGTGTGTGTGTGTGTGTGTGTAGGGGGAGGGGGGGTGCGTGCGTGCGCGCGCAAGCGCGCGTCTAAGGCGAGAGAGAGAGAGAGAGAGGGTCTCTTCTCCGATACCAGTAAGCAATCGTCTGTCAGTCAGGTCTGCGGGAAGTAACTCTGTCAAAGGGGAACGACTTTATTACAAGAATTCATTCACCCATGTAGAACCTCGCATACGCCAACAAGTTGTGACGTCAACCAGCTAGGCGAGCTCACACGACCTCATGTGTTTGGGTTTTTGCAAGTGCATAGAGGCACGATAAGGGTTTTCAGTACTTTCTTTATGTCAGCATGCTTGATGTCAGAGAGCTTGCGTTCCGGCGTGTGCGGCGGGGCTGCATACATGACACAACGACTACGACTGTGACTACAGCAGGTCATTGAATGGAAACAACATATTGGGCTGGTGGCCATCTTGTTCATGTATATAGGGACCAGCCTACATATATATAATTATATACATGTAGTTTGTTTATGGAAAGAAGACATCAGAGGATTTGGATATTATTAACAGAGAGTTTGACAAATCTATGGACACGTACACAACTTGACAGACACTGACACAGCACTGCAACACTTCTACATTGCACACCAACATCCCCCGGGCCCGCACCTGGTCTTGCGTCAGCCTTGCGGAGCACTCACGGAGCACGTGCGTGCATCGTGGGAACATCGTACTACCGACTTGCGGTCTGTGATCACGTGCGGCCATCGTGCGGTCCTCGTGGGAAGCACGCAAGACAACCGTGCGTCACTTGTGCGTTCATCGTGCGGCCGCCGTGCGGCCATCGTGACCTATTTTTCTCGCCCCGAGAGGTCAAAGTCGTACGATGCACTTGCGGCAATCGTGTGTTGGCCGTACAGTGGCCGTGCGGCCAACGCAAGTGTGTACAAAATCGCAGGTGATCGTCGAGTTTGTTGATTTTGTCGAAAACCGGCCGCAGCGCTCTGCGGCATCCTTGCGGCCTCGAAATTTCGCAGGACGCCCGTGCGCCGTTCGCAAGATTTGCCACGATTTTTGGCCGTAGACCCGCCGTAGGAGCCCGTACGGCCGGTTGTGACCGTAGCATAAGCCGTCTATCGAACGCTAACCCGAACAAAGGGCGAACGACGCTAACTGATCATAATTACAGCAAAAGAAAGGTGAATATTATGAACTTTTGCCCATCCAGATATACTGCCCCCAACGATAAAGGCAGATGTACTGTACACTCACACTCTAAACACTTTGAACTTAAAAAAAAAGAGGAAAAATAAAGCGTGTAACACATTAAACGCAGACTTCAAATAATATTTCCGCGCATAAAATCTTTCAATATCAAATTTATAACGTCCTAGTTATAACGTCGTAGTTCTACAGAATCATTGTAGTCTTTTTCGTGTAAGAGCACACACACACACACACACACACACACACACACACACACACACACACACACACACACACACACACACACACACGCACGCACGCACGCACGCACACTCTCCCCTAACAACACCTCACTTTTGTCACCACTGTAACCAGACTGCAAGCCTGGGAAAGTGCAAAAACATCAATAATAATTATGTAACTGTTTTGTTCACCCTTCCGCAGTTCCTTACTACAGATGTGAGACCGAGTCATTAAGACACTCGTGCAGCGGGTTTTCAAATAGAAGCAATTCTATTGTCACAAATGCATTCTTCAGAAGCGGATTTGTGTGTGTGTGTGTGTGTGTGTGTGTGTGTGTGTGTGTGCGCGTGTGTGTGTGTGTGTGTGTAGGGGGGGGGGGGGTCCTGGGTTTCGGACCCTCCCCCCCCCCCCTCGAAAAAAAAAATAATAAAAAAATTTAAAAAAAGATCACACGGCACCCCTATCCATGAATTTTGTTTTTCAAATTTGAGTCTTACAGGGGTGAACTTGCCGTCAACCCCCCCTCCCTCCCCGGGAAAAAAATCAGGACCCCCCTCCCCTCCCCCTTTCAACACTAACTGGTCCGCCCCTGATTCTTGCAGCAAAGCTGAGAGTGTGAGAGCTGTGTAATGACATGTATATGACAGGGGACTTGGGATGAAGAGCAACCAAACGCATTAATTTGTGATGGCCCTACACTCACTGCTGTGTTGTCAGACGATGAACTGCCTTGATATTGCCTATCGTTCAACTTGTGCCGGTTTTCAACTTCAGAAAGAAGGGAAAGGAGAAGAAGAAGAAGAAATGAAAAGGAATGAAATGAAATGACAGTTTAAATGAAATGACAGTTTAAATGAAATGACAGTTTAAATGAAATGAAACTGGATTTGTCAACGGTAAAAGACGTCAGTCTGGCAGTCCAAATTTCATTCTTGCCGCTGCTAAAGCTACACACGGACGCGCGCGCGACACACACACACACACACACACACACACACACACACACACACACACACACACACACACACATTGGTTCAACTTATAGTTCCATACGGGAGTAAGCGGAAATTGGGGCAACCGGCCAGCGAGCCAACCAGTAACTCTAACAACCAACGAACCAACTAATCCAATCAACCAACCAGCAAATAACAATAGTAAACCCCCCTCCCCCCACCCCACCCCCACCCCACCCCCACCCCGCCAGACAAACGAAGTAACCTACCTGCTGCTGTGAGAACAAGAAGAAACCAGAATATTCGCACGGCGACATGGCGATCAGACGAGCCGACCCTAGACACACCATGGAGGGAAGTGTGCTCCGAGAAGGACACAAGCATGCTCCGGATGTTCGTCTTCTTGGCGTTTTCATCTTCTTCAGCAGCGGGTGGAGGTACGAAAGACGATGGCGTTTTCTCAAAACCCTCCATTCCACGATCTTCAAATCGCGAAAACAGCCCGAAATGGAGGCAGAGGTGATAACCAGTGTCCTAATTATTAGCTGCCGTCAGTTTTGTCTACAAGGTGATTCATAACACGGGATTGGACACTCCCCCCCCCAACAAAATTGGGATTAATCAAGTTGCCCAGCCACTTTTGAGAAAATCGCAGAAAAAAAACCCTTATGTGGGGTCAAGTTTACTTCTAGTGACTTGTAGCTTTAATTTTTGTAAAGAACTTTGAAAGTTGAGTTTTTTAAAAGCTTCATTGTAATTAATTTTAATATGACATACTTAAACGTGTTTAAAAAGTTGAAAACTTAACGGACAATGATAAACGAACGAACGAACGAACGAACGAACGAAAAAAAGAAAGAAAGAAATTGGCATGTTCAAAAACTTTCCCCGTCAATCCACTTTAATTGTTTCAATTTCGTTTCATGCAGTGTGTCGACTGTACCGAGATATGATAAATTATTCCACGAAACAGCAAACTCAGACCACCACCACCACCAACCTGTGTATAAGTTTGTAGTATGTCACCGTTCTGTGTTAGAAATGAACCACAAAATGAATACAACAACAATAAAAGCTTTAGATTTTCATGTAGGTTTGTACTATATTTGTCATCCCCCCAAAAACAACAACAACAACCAGAAAACAACAACAAACAAACAACAACAAAAATCAAAAACAACAAAACCAAAAACAACAATAAAACAACTACAACTAAACAACAACAACAACAACAAAAACAGAAAACCTTAAAAAAGGAAACAAAAAAGGGAAATAAAAAAAGAAAACCAAAACAACAACCCAAAAACAACAACACACAAAACACCCCAAAACAACAACAAGAACAAGAACAACAACAGCAACAAATAACAGCAACCAATCCGACAACTTACCAGTGTAGAAAACGCCGTTCCCGTCCACGGCACCGCCACCTCCAGTGGCTTTGCTTTTGGACAGCTTCAAGCGGTTCACTGCCTGCGACCACATCGAGCAAGAGTGCACAGACTGTCTATCCTCCTCGTTCCGTGATGATCAGGGAGGAACTGTCGGTGGCGGGTGAGGATCGCTGTTGTTAGCAACACTCAGCCATTTCCCGAGAAACCCACGCCGGTCGATGGTAACCGTAAATGTCAATGAATGCGGGGCACGTCAGAAGCCTAGCGTGTGCGGCGTTTACTGTGGCGAGCATATTTTGTGTTTCTACACTGACAATTTTGTCTCATTTTCAACAGTTCCTTGTATCATACATGCAGGAAATGAGGCAAAACAAAGAAACCAACCAACCAACCAACCAACAAACAAACAAACAAACAACCCCCCCCCCCCAAATAAACAACAACAACCCCAAAACAAAAAGCAAAAACAACTAAACAAATATACCACCAACATCACACAAAAACAAAAATAAAACAAAACAACAACAACAACAAAAACCAAACCAAAATAAATTAAAAGCAAAAATAAAACAAAACAACACCCTCCCTCCCTCCGAAAACCAAACCAAAACAAACGCCCACAAGAAAAACCCAAAAAAAACCCAACCAACCAACCAAAGAAATAAACCAAGAAAAAACAAACAAACAAAAAACCCCAATAAAAGACAAGACAAAAACAACAACAACAACAACAAACAAAACAAAAATAAATCCACCCCAAAACCACCACCACCACCACCAACAAAAAACACCACTACCACTAACAACAACAAAAAACAAAACAAAATCAAAACACACGCATTCTCTCACACATCGGACATCAACATTTTGTACGATCAGATGGCACGAAGGGTCAGCTAAGCTATTCAACTATTTAGCACTGGTTCTAGCCTTTCATCCCCCTTGTACTCAACAATTCCAGGAAGGGACGAAGCCTGAGTACCAGGACAGACCAGTCGGGCCGAATAAACGGTGCCACGTGCTAGATGTGAACAAACGTCTACACTCGACCCCCCCCCCCTTCCCCCCTCCCCCTCCCCCGACCTCACGTATTGCTGGCAATGTTCCCTCGACCTCACGTATTACCGGCAATGTTCCACCGACCGCCCAAGTTATTCATCCAATTAGCCAACAAACAGCTTTCAAAGCCAAGAACACCGAACGGCTATTAGTTTCACGTGAAACTTTAATCATCTCGTTTGTGTTCGAACGCAATTCCTCCCAGGCGTAGACAAAGCCCTCATGTAGCAACGTAAAAAAGATGACCAACTGATACGTATAAATATTGCATGAAACCCAAGCAGCCGTGCGTCAGGCGTACATGCGACAAAAACACATCTGGAACAACTGAGTTCTCATAAAACATACGCGATCACCAGGGCCCGCATGTAAAAGTCAGGGTTAGGGAGTTTAGCCTCGGATTAGAGTCTAACCTCGAACTAAACTAGTTTTGTAGTTTTTTTTGTTTTAAATCAGGAAGCGGGTCCATTCCAGTAATGTGCCTATCCCGTTATAGAAGGATTTTTGTCTTTCTTTCTTCGCTTCCTTTTTTACTTAATTTTGTTTGGGGGTTTCTTTTGTCCTAGTCTGGGTTAGGCCCGTAGCCGTGGGTTAAATTAACCTCGTGTTTTACATGCGGGCCCTGGTGTACATGTGACAAAAATACCTCTGAAACAACTGAGCTCTCATAAAACATACACGATCACCAGGAAGCCACAGCAGTGAGGCTGGTGTCAAAAGGGAGTGTTTGTAATCCGTAACATGGTGCTTTTGGTGATGATGATGATGATGACGATGTCTTGTAACGCGCTGAAAAAAAAATCCGTGCCCAGCGTGCTCGTAGCGCGGGGAGGGGGGGGGGGGTAAGTTTTAACAGAAACAGGAGAAGGGGGTGGAGTCTGCAGGGGGGGTGGGGGGTGGAGTCCGCATCAGAACTTTGAGAAGAGATAGGTCTTCAGGTGGCTCCTGAAAGATTCGGTGGAGGTGCTGGATTTCAGGGAAGGTGGCAGAGCGTTGCACAGAGCAGGGGCAGAACACTTGAAGGAGCGAGATCCAAAGCGCTTCTTGGTGGTGTTATCGTGAAACCCAGGAATGCTTTTCCGTGTTTCCTGCATGACATGCACGCCTTTATCCTAATTTTGCTCAGCCTGCTCTGGCTCCGCATGTAGAAGTCGAGGTTAGGGATTTTAGCCCCGGATTACTGTCTAACCTCGAACTAACCTAGCTCTAGGGTTAAATTTTCTGTTGGATTTTTCCTTTTAAATCAGGAAGCAGGTCCATTCCAGCAAGATGCCTAAGTCGTTATAGAGGGATTTATTTCTTCCTTTCTTCGTCTCCTTTTTTTTTAAAATATAATTTTCTTTTTTAGTTGCTTTTGTCCTAGTCTGGGTTAGGCCCGTAGCCGTGGGTTACATTAACCTCGACTTTTACATCCGGGTCCAGAACTGTTTTCCGTGTTTGTTCGAGCAAAAACGCCTCTCGTGTGTCACGAGCCTAACCAATGCGCTGTGCATTGATTGTGCAGTAAAATAAAGTGTCAGGTGACAAATGGTTTTAGGTGCATTTGCAGTGGTCACTGGGTTGATACTGTGCTGAATTGAAAGCTCCCCGGTACCCATTCTGAGCAGTTTAGTACAGCTACCCTCGTGTGTGTGTGGTGTGTGTGTGTGTGTGTGTGTGTGTGTGTGTGTGTGTGTGTGTGTGTGTGCCTTGAAGTCTTTCTTCTTTTTTGTGATTTGATATTGTGGTGTATTTGTTATATCTTTGTCTTTGTACTTTGTGTGTATACTTTGTCATATGTCAGATAAAAAGGATCAATAATAAAAAAAAGCTGGTTTATAATCAGCAGCGCAGGATACTCATGAAAAAAAAAGAAAGAAAAAAAAAGAATTGAAAGCTCCATTGAAACGCCCAAGCAAAAATCGCAATTTCTTTAGAAATCTTCAGAGCCCGTATGTAACACTCGAGGTTAATTTAACCCACGGCTACGGGCCTAACCCAGACTAGGACAAAAGAAACCCCAAAAGAAAAATTAATTTTATAAAAAAAGGAAGCGAAGAAAGAAAGACAAAAATCCTCCTATAACGGCATAGGAACCTTGCTGGAATGGATCCGCTTCCTGATTTAAAACGAAAAACAACAGAAAATTTAACCCTAGAGCTAGTTTAGTTCGAGGTTAGACTTTAACCCGGGGCTAAAATCCCTAACCTCGACTATTACATACGGGCCCTGATCACTAGAAGCCACTTCACGCCACTCAAACTGCAGCGGTCTCGGGTCCAGCCGGCACGCCTTGCTTAATAGTGGCTTGAAGTGGCTCCTACCTGTGTGCAGTGGCTTGTTCTTTTGCCAGTTTCATCATATAATGGGTGGGGGTGGGGGGGGGGAGGGTGCACATCGGTGGGCGTAGAAACGGGGGTAGAGATATGACTGGAATAAGCTCAGAATTTCTACATCCCTGGAGATAAAAAGGTAGGAAATGAGAGAGAGAGAAAAAAAGCTAAAATCTTCGAAGCATCCTGTGGCAGAAACAGACTGCATGTTCACTAAACAATCGGCACGTAGCCAGATTCTGACCGACAAGTCACTGCAGCCAGTCACAGTGCACCAGTACACCGACAGACAAATCACACATGTGGTATTGTCACTCTCTGGGGCACAGAGTCTTTCAGTGGAAAGTACCTCTGTGCAAGCTGGGGAAATGGCGCTCACTGCGCTACCGTGACGGGAATAAATTGTCTCGGTGCTCTCAAACACAAGGTCGCGCACTATGTCATTCTTGACCAGCTTTGAACCCAGAGGGATCCTCAATGGCGCAAGTGATGGCAGGCTCTCTTCAGAGTGAAAGTAGGCGTGTTTCTGAATCAGAGACATACGTAACATGTCTTTGTCTGAATGGACAGATCTATAATACATTCAGTCCTAGAGCACGGGTGTGTATGCTTTTGTAATCGTCTCTTATTCCACCACAAGGCAAGTACGTGATCGTCTGCACCGTGCAATAATACTTGCCTGTAGAGTGCAACATCTTGGCTAGACTCCAGAGTGCAGTCCCTTTTCGGCGGGGCGTGAAAATGTGACTGCTTACACCCAGCGCCATTTTTAAAAATGGCGAATTTTTTTTAGAAAAGCAGAGACTTGTGTGTCATATGATTCGATTTGAAACGAAGTCTTGAATATCCGACCACTTTTCGTTTGGGCACAATCTTTGCCAGCGGACAATTATTGTTGCGCTTTGATGGCACTGTTTACGTGGTACACTGATCCAACAGGATGTGAGTAAACGGCAAGGGGGTTGCACTCTGACAGGCCAAGGTGTTGCACTCTGCAGGCAAGTATTATTATGTATTCTGGCCCACTCCATCAGGTCAGGGGCAGAAAATCAGGCCAAAAGTTCAAGTTAATTGAGTTCAGTTTCCTTGGCTGTCGTGACGTGCACGTTTGAAGGCTGCCTCTGTCCACAAATCTTCAACAACAGACGTCGTCCGAGGCTGAGCAGCAGCTCCATGATTTCGACGGCAGTCAGCAGTGAGAAACCCAACCACAGACCCAGCTGTCCTCCCAGATCAGACAGCAGACGAGAACCCTACAGCAGGAGGCAAAGAGTGAAAGACAAAGACGGTATGAGCAGTAAATGGGACGGGCAAAGACAATGACAATGACAATCCTTTATTTTCCAACGGTAGAAGATTTTGGCCAAAAGGCCAGTTTGCAACCTTGCCGTTGCTATACTACAGGACGAGAGTAAAAGTAAGCTAAGGATTATACACATTATAGACATTAAAACTGAAATACAAGAAGGCGGCGAATAAGCATAATAGCTAAAATAGATGACAAAGATAACCAAGAAACAGAAATGATTAAAGTTAATGCAAACTAACATGATTATGTAAATATGTACATGTTGGGTGTTTATAAATGACTACGGTAATAATAATTAGTGAAGACTGGTTTCTAAGTGCGTGTGGACGCCAGGAATATAAATGGGCATAAACTGGCTTTCCAGCTCTATTGAACTGAACGAAAAAAAAGTAAAAAGCCGTTTCTTAAAGGTGAAAGGGGATGACCTCACACGGAGAGGCAGAAAGAAAGAAAGATGGTATGAGAAGTAAATAGGACTGGCGCAATTATACCACAAACTGCAGGGTTGAATTTGGGGACAGGGTTTTCAGCAACTGCGCTAGTTTCTGTATTATACGTCTAGGAAATATCGACGCGGGTGCAATGGCCAACACCAGAATCAAATACTTTACACAAAGCTACTTTCTGTCTGGACGCTGCATTGCACAAGAACTAGGAAAACATAAAGAGGTGAGGTGAAGGCAGAAATGAAAGAAAGGGATGCAATAAAGTTTATCAAGCAAATTTGCAAACAAATCGGACTTTTCTGAGTTTTCTTTAAAAAGAAGCGATTTTAGGTGAAAATAACTACAATTTCTGTAAATTCGATATCCGCACTGAATTGAAGCTGGACAACTAAACACTATAGATAAACACTAGAAAGGAACGGCCCCCCCTCCCCCCCCCCCAAAAAAAAAGGGGGGGGGGGAAGAAAGAAAGAAAGAAAGAAAATACAAAGGAAAAAAAAAAAGAAAAAAAAAATGTATCACGAAACAACATGCATAGCGAGGCCGCGGAATTGATTCCCCGGGATTTGCAGACTCCCTTATCCACTGTCGCTGATACTAAGAACTAAGATATCAATGCCAATGCCAATGAAATGTGATGGACAAAACATCCTATATAAATGACTAGGACTGTGAAACAATAACTGCTCACGTTGTATGTTGGAAACGCTCGTATCTTCTCGTAGTTGAGCTGCTTGTAAAAAATCTTCACTTTCGCTATGTTTTCTCTGCAAAGCAAACAGTCAAAATAAAGTTTAGTTAAAAGCGTCCAAAGAAAAATAACACAGCAACAAAATGGCCACCAGCACTACCACCACCACCACCACCACCATCACCACCAAGAAGAAGATAGTAATAAAGGAAAGGGTGGGCGGGACGACTGGGGTGCACTGACTAATTCCAACGGAAGGAGGGTGGGCGGGTGGGTGTTTGGGGGTTTAACGTCCTTTTCCACCACATAGAGTGATATCAAAGACGGGGCAACGATGAAAAAGCCAGCACAAATATTTGGCCCCAGCCGGGATCGAACTCACGACCCGAGCATTAGAAGTCCAACGCTCTACCATTCGAACACCCCGTCTCCCCTCCAACGGAAGGAAAGGAGGGTGAGTGGGTGAGTTTTTAGGTGTTTAACGTCCTTTTCCACCACGTGTGGGTGATATCAAAGACGGGGCAACGAGAGAAAGGCCTGCACAAATGTTTGGCCCCAGCCGGGATTCGAACTCACGACCCGAGCATTGAGAGTCCAACGCTCTATCATTCGGCTATCCCGGCTCCCGGAAGGAGGGGAGGAAACCGAAAGTAACTAACAGAAACTAAAACACAGTCACAATCACAAACACACAAACAACAACAACAACAACAACAACAACAACAACAACAACAACATGGTATACATCTTTTCTTGAAGTAGCTGAAACATTTTGTTTAAAAAAGTCAACAGGTTTTTTTTGTTTTTTTCCCCTTCAATTTCAAGCATTCGATTTTTTAAAAACAGCTTTTACCCGTAGATTAAACATACACGTAGTACATAGTGTTGTCAAATGCCTACTCTCAAACCTACTCTTGTCAAAATCTACTCCTCGACTGTCAAAGGAACGAGCCACCTTAAGGGCGGCACCTGGCAGGATGAGCAACTGCCACTGTGTCAAAAATGAGTTTTGCAGAGATGCTGCTACTGGTGAGTCAGTCTTCCCACAGTGTATGTCAGATCTTTGTAAACTTGTCATGTTGCTAATGACCACGTGCGAGTTGCACTGAGACGGGCTCCTTGGCCGTACCTATAGTCTGTTTCATACAAACGCGTTACTTCACTTGTAAGTGCAGTGGGCGGCAGGCGCATGTTTTGGCTCATATCTTAGCAATGACAGACCCAAACTGGTTCCTATTTTGCACACAGCTAAATGGTATCCTGTTTTTGTCGTTGTTGTAAGCTTGGTTGGTCTGTGAGCTTAGAAGACCTGAGGGATGTTCCCTTAAAGCAGACGTATTTTGAGCGCACACGCGTACTCACAGGCGCAATTGAAAGTTCTCTTTTGTGAAAAGGAAACGGTAATGACCGCGAAGTGGTTATAATTTAAGCAAATTAAAAAAAAGTGGGGCAGAAAAGAATAGTGAAAAATAGCAAAAATAGCTATTTTTTACTATTCTTTTATGCCCCACTTTTTTTTACATACAGTCCATGTTTTTTTGTCACCAAAGGATGGGTGTTGTGATATTTTTACTATTGTTTTCTGGTCCTTTTCTCGCCCACCGTCTCATTTCATTTCATTTTTTTCCCCCGCGCCGTGTATGTCAGTACGCCCGCAGTTACCTTTTGTTTGTTTGTTGAAGTTATGTCCCATTTGTTTGTGTCCTGAGGAAGGCGAAAGCCGAAACGTTAAGTGGTTTCTGTCCCTTTTATGTCGCTTTTATTCTCTTTTGTGAATAATCGCAATCTGGTAACAGGCGCGCTGAGGGTGGGTGGGTGTTTAGGGGTTTAACATCCTTTTCCACCACATAGGGTGATATCAAAGACGGGGCAACGATGAAAAAGCCAGCACAAATATTTGGCCCCAGCCGGGATGGAACTCACGACCCGAGCATTAGAAGTCCAACGTTCTACCATTCGACCACCCCGGCTCCCCAACAGGCGCGCTGAAGACGCAGAAACTGACCTTGCTAACTGGAAGGCGTCCTTCTCACTTTCATAGTCAAATCTCAAGGCGAACCAAGACCACCAGTCACTGTCACTCAACGCCCGCTTGGTTGGCCACACTCCTGCCGAGACCTCCACTTCATACACCCTCTCCCTAAGACACACACACACACACACACGCACACGCACACACACACACACACACACACACACACATGCGTAAGTGTATATATAAATAATTATGCAAGCTTGTGGGATACACAGAAGAGGCAATATAATTATCACTAACACGACAAGCGTACGCACGAACAACCTCCCTCCCCCCAACCCGCCCCCTAGCAAAAAACCTACTCTCTAACACACACACACACACACACACACACACCACACACACACACACACACACACACACACACACACACACACACACACCACGCGCCCGCACACACACGCACGCACACACGAGCGTACGCACTTACGTTCTCCCTCTATGTCTGTCTGTCTCTCTCACACTGTGTGTGTGTGTGTGTGTGTGTGTGTGTGTGTGTGTGTGTGTCCGCGTGTGAATCACTGTGACGCGCCCACACACTTACCAGCATTATGTTTGTAGTAATATGATCATGCTCACAGGAAACCCACGTTTCCGCTTAATTTATGATTCACCGATGTTGACTGCAATTTACTGGTGCATTTTAGCCGCTAAGGATCAGATTTCTCCATGTTGAGATCGTGGGCGAAGACAAAAGTAACACTGACGTGTGGGTTTTTTTCCATTCTGCCTCCTCCTCCTCACTATCAGTCAGTGTATGATTTATACTGTACATAGAGCCCCACAAAGTGCACGGCTACCCAGACTATACACAGAATATAGCCCGTCAGAATAAAGGAGACTGCATACCATGGTGTGAGGTGTGACCGCTCAAGTGTAATAAGAATTATAAGACAAACTTGTTTTGCATTTGAAAGAAAAACCAAGGGAGGCGATTTGCTTTGACGTTGACGAGTTTCTTTCCTTTGAATAGGGAAGTCAGTCTATCGCGGGAGTTAAGAATGGCGTTTGTAGGGGCAGTGTTTCTCTTAAAGGTAGTAAGAAATTCTTTACAAGATTTTTTTTATTTAAGTTTTTTTTTTTTTTTTTTTACTGCACAGTCCGTCCGTCTTAGAAGTACGTTTGTCATGTTACACCGGCTGCAGGCAAGTTGCACGATCATCGGCCGTGCAGACTGATTCCGTTCTACCCACGCCACTATAGTTCATTTGGGGTTGCAGTCGCCAACAATTTTCGGCGACGACTTTCCACGAAACCACGTTTATTTACCTGTCAAAGGAAGCACTTTGTTCCTGGCCTACTGGCCTAATAAAGTTTGTGACAGTGAGTGGTCTTTGGCTTTTCATTCCAGTTGTGGCCATTTCAAATAAAATAAAATGAAAATAAAATAGCCCCCGCAGTGTAATGGTTCGCACTTCGGACCATGGACCGGGAGACCCGGGTTCAAGATCCAGAGCGGG
>JACVVK020000021.1:1662500-1732500 GCA_018292915.2 Batillaria attramentaria
CCCATGAAGTCGATAACTATCTGTGCAACATTGTATGCGGCAAAGCCTGTAAGACAGAAGAAATAGTTATCAGTTATTAATGTGAAAATTCAAACAATGAAGTGGAGAGGTTCGTATCACAAACTATGTTTTCTTCAATAGATAGATCTACTCTTGGTTTTTGAAGACGAAGACAGATACTGCCTCTGATGCCACTGTACTGTACACGAAAATGTCTGATGCGATGACAGATACTGCCTCTGATGCCACTGTACTGTACACGAAAATGTCTGATGCGATGACAGATACTGCCTCTGATGCCACTGTACTGTACACGAAAATGTCTGATGCGATGACAGATACTGCCTCTGATGCCACTGTACTGTACATGAAAATGTCTGATGCGAAGACAGATACTGCCTCTGATGCCACTGTACTGTACACGAAAATGTCTGATGCGATGACATCTGGTGAGGTGCAGTGTGTACAGTGGTCAAAGGCGAGAAGGAGACATGCTGGATAAATGTCCACGTAACGTGAGTGGTGCCCAAGACGTCTGCTCCTGCCTTTTTCAACGCTTTTTTTTTTACCCGTCGCGTACGGTGGGGGGGGGGGGGGGGGGAGTAAGTGAGTTTTTAGGGCTTAAAGCCGGCTCACTGGGCACTGCGGAGCGCAGCAGTGCTGTCCACAGTTGTGACACAGTTGTGATTTTAGGGATTTCCGCCCGCTGTGGCATCATCACAACAACCTGGATTTCAAACAGCCACAACTGTGACTGTGGTTTGCACAACAGATTCTGATTGGCTGTACTACGTCACTCGGCGCGCAAACATGGCGGACAGTGCATCTTCAATCGGTTTGTCACCAAGCACAGCTGTGTTCAGTTTTGTAGTTAGTAGACACACCGAGCGCAACGACTGTGATGTTCACATGTGTGTTTCGCGCGCTGTGCCCAGTTAAGAGCAGGCTTAACGCCGCGCAAGCCACAAAGACTAATTCGCGGCACAGCTGATGAAAACTGGTCTCCGGGGCAGTCTAAACCTAGGACATGCAGGAGACGCTGCACGTTCATGCTAATTTCTCGAACTCCCGGTCACAAAAAAGCGTAGAAAACAAACAGCAATTACAACTAGGTAACACGAAGATAAATACTAAGTGCATTTCAGGAGGGGGAGGGGAGGACGACCAACAAACAAGCACAAAACAACAAAGCATCAAACACAGTTGCACAAAATTAATAATTTTATACTCTGCTATTAAAAAAAGGAGAAACCTTACTTTATCTAGGTGGTTTCTCCTTCGTTTTTTTTTTTTCTTCTTTAGAAACAATAAAGTGTTCCATACCCGTTGCCGTGAGAATCAACAGAAGCCATAATATCCGCTTGATGATGTGTAGTTCAGGGGACACGACTCTAGACGCTCCGTGAAGTGAGGTGTGCTGACAGAAAAAGACGAGGCGCGTGCGTATGCTTTTCTTCTGTCGTCCACGTGACCCATCCTCGGTGTCTTGACCCGAGGGTCTCACTTCGGTATCTCGCATTTTTGTGCGATCTAGATATGCATTGGTCAAACCAGATTAGTATACTATAGAAATACTCGTTATTATAAAATATTATTATTTCTCCCGTGATATAATTGCTGGGATTTTAGTAGTTAAAAAAATCATGTGACACATCACATCACAAACATTTCCGTGAATGTCCTGCCAAGGTTTTATCTGTATAGACAGAAAGAACACAGATAGGACCTTTGGCAGAGAACAAGTATTACTACGCTTGGTGCTTCCTGTGTCAACACGGCCGGCAAAAACGAAACATATTTACTCAGTATCGGTGTTTCCAACTTCATCAACTTGTTAAGTAAACAATGACTGTACCCGATACCTGACAAGCACTGCTTACTCAGATCATGCACAGTTTCAACGAACACTTACTAAAAACCGTTCTCAACAAGTTCACTCGAAGCTGGCCTATCCGGCACCGGACCAATTCGCTGACTTGACTGGCCGTGGTAAGCAGGACGCAGATAACGCTGTTGAAGTTCAAAACGACAGGAGACTTTATCTAAAAAGCACTGCGTGCTCAAATCAAGGCAGTTTCAACGTTATCCAACCCAAGACCTGTGACGTAAAGCTGAATCGAGTCTAGTCACTGCAATCGTCTGCTATCCGCTGTGAAGGCAAGCGTATTCCCTGTCAGTCGAGATCTCTGATTCAACCGAAGCTCCTTGAATCGTTCGAATCATGCAAGCAGTTATAAAATGTAGCTGTTGGTGGAACGACACGTTAATCGTTATATCTTCAAAATATCAGAAGCAACACTCACGAATTTTTATATTCCGCGAAGAACCGAGGTGGGAAGATGCAAGACTCAGCAGCACGCTAGATCACACTGTCATTCTCTCAGAACGTAAACAGAGCTGTGCATGTTTCGGTTTCGCACTAACTTCACCAATTTCTGTTTCCTTCAAAGTGTTACTAGGTTTGTTTCTGTCCTCAGTCGAAGTTTAGAACTTGTGATTTTGTTTGGGTTTGAGTGAACTGACATTGTACTGCTAGCATTAGAAGGCGCACTTTATTCTGTCGCATCCTGATCTCCTGACCACTCCAAGCGTCTGCTATGCGCTGCGCAGTTCCATATGAGAAGGTGGGTGGGTGGGTGTTTGGGAGTTTAACGTCCTTTTCCACCACATAAGGTAAATGAGAGAAAAAGGGTGATAAAGCCATTACATGGTTGAATACCGACTCGTATTTGTTCCATGACGCTACAGCTCAGGGACGGATCTGCGTCACGAAGCAAATACACACGGTATTCAACCAAGTTATATGGTGTAACAGCTAATCATTATTATTATTATGATTATTGACTCACTATGGCCGAAATAATCACTACTGTATAGTTTTGGTGATACTGTATCGCCAGTGACATGGCACTTGACGTACCTTGTTGCAAAATTGATACTGATCGGAAGCACCCAAGTGCGTCCATTTTAAAATCACGCACTGACCATAGCATCGTTATCGTTGTTTTTTTTCCGGAAAAATGGCGAAAACCGCTTCAGGAACACGTATAGGCTCGTTCTATCGACAAGGTTTAGGCGAAAATGCGTTTATATCATGGATGAAATATTAATTTTGGATACTCGCGATACTTTGAGCGATTTATTGTTTCCTTGTTATTTTAAAAAGAGTAAATTATAGGATGAAAAAAAAATACATGCACGCCAAACACAGTATGTGCACAGTTTAAGTTCTCGTTAGTAATTTCAAATATAGAAATACAGAAATACAATATTTTTGTTGATAATAATCAAGAATTTTCAGCTATTCAGGAATATTTGCGATTTGATTTTGTTTCTCTATGTTTCATCTGGAATAATAACTTCAGTTCTGACATAAATGCTACAGTTAGAAAATACTACGAATTGTAAACCTGGCATCCGAAAACACTGCAACGGTCCTGTTATCCACTGATGTCGCCCTTGCTTTCCACGACCAGATCACTCATCCTGCGCACTGGGTGGTGTCAAACAGCATATGTGATATAAAAAGTTATTACTCGCAAGTGAGTGGTCCATGATTACCACAGCTCTGCGCATGCTTAAAAGCAATCAGCAAATGAGACAGGTGAAAAAAAATCTAGTGGATTTGTATTTTTCATGACCCAGACTCAATAAACACTGTGAACGTGAGGACTCGAAACATCCGTACGGCCAGGTTGTGTGCACACAGAGGGTAGTCAGAATGGCGGATGTTTTCCCTGCTTCTTTCATCCAACGGAACTACAGAAAGACAGTGGTAAAGTCTAGCTGACGGCCAGCGATTAGGAAGATGAGGAGGAGTCAGGTTGCATGATCAGTGGTGGTCATTATTCCGTGGACCGCCTGCATCTTAGCATGCGTAAGGACACAAACTTAGCGTGGGGTCGTGTGCAGTGTTAACCTTGTCTGGCGAGTGTGCTGGTTTGAGTGATTTTTGTTGTCATGAAAACAGCGTGATTTTCGTGATGTTTGTATTTTGTTGGGCAACTTGCATGCCAGGGTGGTCGCAACAAAAGGCAAGCTGCCAGTGAAGCTGGGACTTTTTGTGCAGAAGAGAGGCAAAGGTGACCCGAGCGGATTTGGATGAAGCGGCTTTGTGGCCTAAGCAGAAAGTAGACTAGCATTATTCCAATAAGGCCTGAGCGGAAAGGAGACATTCAATTTTTTTAAAACTCCTGTCAGGTTTGTGCCCTTGAATGGTCTGTGCATGGTAATTTTTGTTTCTAGTATGAAGCATTGTTAGGAATGACTATGATGACAGCTGCTTGTAGGGAATATATAGGCATTTTGAGACCTCGTGCATTTGTGTTCTTTGACCAGCAGAGGTGCGCAAAGAGGGAGTGGCACATTTGAAAATGGGGACACTCGGTGTTGGGGCGGTCGGTGGTCTAGTGGATAAGAGACTTGTCACCAATGCGAGAGGTCAGGGGTTTGAGTCTCACTCGGGGCAAATAATTTTTCCTTCTCGTATGTGGCCGATCGTCGGGGGTTCTCTCCGGGTACTCCGGCTTCCTCCCCCTCACCTTTGGAAATGTTCAGCCCACCAGATTTGAAAAATAAATGCAATTCTAAATTCCGAAATTTAAATAGCTGAGCTGACCCTTCGCACCACGTGATTGTAATGTGTCTATGTCCAGTGTGTGAGAGAGTGCGTGTGATTCACGTGAGCGTACGTGTTGGGTTCAGTTCGCGGCGCTTTGAGCTAATTCATGAAATTGGGTAAAGCGCCTATACAATACTCATTATTATTATTATTATTAACACACGGTGCTACTGATGACTGGGGGGGGGGGGGGGGCGGTGTTTGGGGGTTTAACGTCCTTTTCCACCACATAGGGTGATATTAAGGACGGCGCAACGATAAAAAAAGTCAGCACAAATATTTGGCCCCAGCCGGGATACGAACTCACGGCCCGAGCATTAGAAGTCCAACGTTCTACCATTCGACCACCCCGGCTCCCCACTGATGACTGGGGTTTGGGTTTTTGGTTCTGTGTGAAAAAAAGGGCCGTGCATCAGAAAATGACTTAAAACGTTACTACAGGGTAAAGACGGGCGCGAGTTCATATTTCAAACGCTCGGTCTTACCTGGGTGTGACCATCCTCAACACGTTTGCATCATATTAACACCGGTAAAACTTGCCGCCGTCTTGACTACACCCCGTGATGTAGTCAGCTTGGGAGCGCGAGACGCGCTTTGATGCAGATTTGTTTTCCAGTTTCGATGCACACGTGCACGACAGGCCAAACCTAGATCGGGTAACCCATGAGTGATCGGGGAAGTCACATTCTCGGTTAGGGATCCAAGCGAACAAACTTTTTGGTGGCTACATCTGTTGCGTGGTGGCTAAACACGAGAAAACGCCAGGCTAATATCAGAAAAAAATGGCAGCGTACCTAAGCTGTACGATGATGTTTACTAGCTGAGCTTGACTGAAGTTAGAATGGGATTCCCTATGGCGCACGGCCAACCTCACCTCGCAGTGTTAGCGTTGGACATTTTCCACTGAGACACGCACGCACTGTAGCTTGTAGGGGTAAAGTGTATATTTTCATGGAGCGTTATTCCCTGTCAGTTGTGTCCTTTACATAAATATTGGTCCAGCCACCACAGATATATTGATGTGTTTTTCCTATTGTTGGATCCATGACCCTCGATTACAGGAGAGGGACATCATGACTAGGCCAACCCAAACCGGTTTTGTTTTCGGCCTGTAGGAGAAATCCGGCCATAAAATTTACCATGCAGATACACAGGCAGACAGACTTTCACGCCGACATACACACAGAAAGACAGAGAGACAGACTAACAGAGACACGAACTGAAGTATTGCGAGTGACAAGTAGACAGGGTTTGGTTCGATACCCGCATCTGAACCGTGATTAACACATTTGTTGCACGAGGATGTCGATTGTAAAATGCATGTGATGGGATTGCAGCCACGACAGAAATCGGTTCTGTCCGTTAACACTGGTTTTTGACTGTTGTGCGTACGGCACAACAGACATGCATGGAGCTAATAATAATTGATGTTGACGGCATGCATGGCATGCTCCACCACCAACAGATCTCCCCATTTGCAAAATCAAAATTCTGATGGGATCTCACAATAGGGGGACAAAGCCGTACAGCCACTTTCGAGAAAATCTGCAAAAGCTGACGTGGGGTAAATTTTTGTGAATTTGAGAATTTTGCATTTTCAGGTTAATAGGCTTAATACTGTTTTGTACAATGCTTGATCGTCCCTTTCGGGAAATTTTGGCTGCTTCCCCCGCGGGAATTAACAGACGCTTTGATTTTTTTTTTTTACCGATAGAAAGTTTATTTTCTGCACTTTTCAGTGATACCAATAACTCAAAATGCCCACACTCACTCTTTGTCCCTCTTTTGTGGGAGTCCACTACAATTAGGTGGATGCACATTTCCCGAACAAAAATTTCTTCTCTCTGTGTTTAGGAAGTCACTTTCTAGATTTGTCACACCTTTCCTTCGCTGGAGCATTACAATGGAATTCTCTCCCTTCACACCTGAAACAAAATATATCTACTTCTACGTTTAAGCTTGCACTAAAACAGTACCTGATGGATCGCACGTAACCTACGTTACGAGGCAGCCTGTTATTTTGATTTTCTATTTTACATCATTTCAGTATTATATTAGTGATTTGTGTTCACAAAGGTCGCACGTGTGTGTGAATGCGTTTTGATCTGATGGACGATTTTCTCTATGGTTTTGTTTCTTGTAGTTTAGTGCATGATTTTCTGTGTTGAATTTTTTTATTTCTTTTATATTTTGCTCCTTTTTTTTCTCTTAGTAGATAGTATTAGCGACGGCAAGTTTGCAAAGTGGCGAATTTCTGTTAAAACTTTTACCGTTGATAAATAAAGTTTTTTCATCATCATCATCATCATCATCAAAAGTGAGGCGTTTAGACGGTTGTATGCTTTTCAGTATCGAAGGAATTTTCACTGCACGTGGGCACACACACGCACGCACACACACACACACACACACACACACACACACACACACACACACACACGAAGATCATATTCTGAGGTACACGTACATTTATTGGAAATGTCGTTGTCATGATACAGTTTCCGAATGACAAGAAGGCGGTGAATACATGTACGTGGAGACTGAACAACAGTCATATTCTCGATGACAATTTTTTTTCTAGCACATCCAAAAATTGATAGGGTTGGGGTGGGGGTGTACAGAGTCGATCATGACAGAATTTAAACCGTTCATGCTGGCAGAAAGAAATGAATACTGGTTAGAGTATGCGCCTTGCTCATTGAAAGGAATGGATTACACATAACTACAATAAGGGCTACATAAAAGGCTACGTTGCGCACTGAACTTCAAAACACGAAGCACAATTCACCAGTGAGAATACCAACACGTTAAACAACTTATTCAAACAACACTGATCGATGATAATTACGAATAATTATATGTACTGTATCAAGTCTGCTGCCGTCTCCCTGTCTTACTACTGCTTTCAAAGCGTTTGTCAGAAAATCTCTCTCACTCCTTTTTGTCAGGTTTACTCCAATCCAACTAGCTTCCTCTTATCATCATCGATTTTTTGTCTACTTCCTTTTATTCCTCATCTGCACATTGCCAGCATTAGAATCATCGACAATCTCGTTGCCACTGTTATTGCCAGTGTCAGTGCACATTGCATTGGCATCGCATATACCATCAACATTGCCATTGATATTGCCAGTGGTACTGCCATCGTGCACACTGTAGATGCCAAGGCCACTGTTATTGCCAGTGGCATTGCCATCGTGCATATGGCGGATGCCATCGCCACTGTTATCGCCAGTGGTTTTGCCATCATGCATACTGTGAATGACATTGCCATTGTTATCGCCATCGTGCGTACTGTGGATGCCATTGCCAGCATTAGCGTCATCGGCATTTTCGTTGCTAACACGACACCCACCGTCACAACCCCTGCCGTTCTCACCACCACTCCCCAGCTCGTCAGGCTCGTCAGCACCGCCGCCATCGTTGCAACCCTTGACGTTCTCCCCACCGCTCTCCACCCCATTACCACCTGCAAGGGCACCGCCAGAACGCCCGCCGTTGTCACCACCACTCCCCACCCCGTACTCATCGGCAGTACCCAAGGCCGCATCGTCAACGTCTTTATCGCTTCTGTCTAATCTCTCATTCCGTTCGTCCATGGCTTCAAGATTCTCCTCAATATTGTCCATTCTCTGCAGCTCCAGCTGCTGGCCGCTTTTCTCCAGGCCCTCCACTTCATCGTCCGACATCAGCGTGTTGTTGCTGCGGAAGGAGCAGTCTAAGGAGGTCAGGGACATCTGAGAGCGACGGCGGAGTGGGCGCGGAGGCTGTCTCGGCCGCTGGGAAAGGTCTACTGTTAGCCCGGTTATGCAATCCCTGACTGTCCCGTCCACCATAGCCTGTTTATTAAATAAAAAAGACAGGTTGTTACCAAAAAAAAAAAAAAAAATGTAAGCTTACGGACTGAACACTTCAAATTCTGAAGACTCATCCCGATTAACCTCAGGCACTATTATTATGCTCATCCCCCCAAAATGCTCCAACAAAGAAATACAGTTATTTTATTTTAACAGGGATCCCGCATGAGCAAGCCACACGCTCGGAAGCTGGGGCAATATTTTTTTTATATTATGCATGAGGATGGAGATGAGGATGATGGTAAGATGATGCCATGGAGGTCCGTGTGGTTTGGGACTGCGGGACAGGGCCGCATTCCACGCTTCCTGTCATAAATATCCCGGCGTTCACCAGGCCCGGGAACTACGGCACTGCGGTGCCGGCCGTGTAATCATCCATATCATAAGACGTGTCATTCCAAGGGAAGCACCCCCAAAGTCGCACCCGTGCAGTGGGTGAATCTCGGCTGTGTGGCAGCAGCCTCCCTGTTGGGCCTATAGCACACCCGCTCTGGGTAGATGCCGACCTATGTAGGAAAAATCCCGCTTGCCTCGGCTGTCTCCCGGTCCATGGTCCGAAGTGCTAACCACTACACTACGGGGGCCGGTAGCCACACGCTTTTGAAACGGACACAGCTACTGTTGTATGACTGAGCTCTCTGAAGGGTCATTAAGACATACAAGTGCAAATTGTGTCGTGATCTTGCCACCTTCGGCCTGCAAACAAGCACTTTCAACCGTCGAAAACTTTCTGTTGCAGCTCAGAACTGAAAAGTCCAGTGAGGTTGAAATGGTCATAATGGTACCACGTCAGTTACGCTGTAAAAAATCTTGCACCATCCGCAATTGTAAAGAAAAAAACTGAACATGTATGTTTAAGGGCTGTATTCGGTTAACCTACCCCTATAAACTGGCTCAAGGTCACACTGTCTGCCACGGTCATGATCAGGTTCAGAGAGTCTACCACGCACAAGTAGGTGAGGTACACACTGTACGAATGTTTCTGTGGTCACAAAATTTAAAAAAAAACAACAACAACAAAAAAAAGTCAACACTAGAGTGACAAGGGCCTCTGTGATTCGTGCGTATGGCCATGGTTTCAAACACAGGAAATTGTGTGTAGAAAATTGTTCCATGTATAACCATACGTACAACACAGAATAATTATACAGAGCTTCAAGGCAAATAATCCTCAAAACAAGGGAGGTCACTTTCGAACTTCCTGTAAACTGTTCGCCTGCGGTCCGGGTGTTGGCAGATTGTTTCCCTTCAACTCTACTTCATACTATATATTTATATATACAGCTGCTTTTACGAATTTTCATTTACATCACATAAAAAAAACAAAAAAACTTTTGATAATATGACAATGTAGACAATCGAAAATGTGTATAAAACAGAACATTTATAACAGCATTACTTTTGACAGCACCTCATGGTAGAGCATGTCCGGAAAGTACATGCATGCCCGAAATGCATATCAGCATCTCTCAGAGAGAGAGAGAGAGAGAGAGAGAGAGAGAGAGAAAGGCGTAAGGACACAAATTGACCGTGCGGTCATGTTTGCTGTTTGTTTGCGGTACCTTGTTTGGCAAGTGTGCTAGTCTGCAATGATTTTTGTTGTCATGGGAAAGCGTGATTTTCGTGATTTTTTGGAAGTTTTGACCAATTTTTTAACTTGCCGTTTTCAGATGGAACAACCCAACAAAAACACAAAAAAACACAACGTTCGAAAACACTTAAAACTGGAACCTGAAACTCTACACACACAGACACACCGACACACAGACAGACAGAGAGACAGACAGACAGACAGACAGACAGACACACACACACACACACACACTTACCGCATGCATGAACTAGTAGGTGTATATATATAGTTATGGGGGAGAGAGAGAGAGAGAGAGAGAGAGAGAGAGAGAGAGGCTCTTCATCTCAATGTCAGGGTGCTTGGCCAACTTGTAAAGAAGAAATTTTTCCACGAGACCAATCGTGCCGACAACGCCCAGCAAAACGAAGAAGGTGTGGTCGGCCATCATGGAGGTGTCTACAAACTTCGGCACCTCGCGCACTTCTTGCATTCCGTTGAGGACGTTCAGCAGCCGATCTTTCAGCTCCTCGTCCATCTTTCTCTGTATCTGCTGACTCCTCTTGTCTGCCCGTGGCAAGCTGTTTGGACCGTCTTGGTCGGTCCCGGTCACCACAATGAGTCCGACCGTATGCTCAGGATTCTGTGCCCGCTCCTGATTACGAGCAGAGTAGCACCTACACTCCCCTACCTATGTGAGAGGTTTTGTAGCCAGATGAAAATCCTGACAGAGCGATTTGACGTCTGCTCTGCTGTCATACGGGTATGCAGGCACACCCGTGCGTGTAATAATTTCATTATTTTGGTCGCGACGTGTGAGCGGACGTAATTAGCCGGATGAGTGTCCGGACTTAGTGACGGTCGGTGGAAGCTGTGGTGGCGAAATTGCGATTAACCCTCGGCGTACGTCGCCTAAAAACTTTTGCGCCCTACGGTATGTGCAAAGTTGCAAACGCACCTATCCTTCAAAGGAGGAAATTTGCGCGCCCTACATTGTGAGTGCAGACGCACCCATATTAGAAGAAACCTGGCGCGCCGTATATCGTGAGTGTAAATGCACCCATGCTTAAAAAAAAAAAGTATTATCGATTGTTTTCTTCTTTAACCTTCGCCGTACGTCGCCTAAAAACTTACACGGCGTACGTCGTGGGTGAAAAACTACCCATGCTTTCTAAATAGGCGATTCACCTACTATTCCTGGCCGTACATCGTGGGTAAAAAACTACCCATGCTTTTTATATAGCAGATTCCTCGACTATTCCTGGCCGTACGTCGTGGGTAAATAACTACCCATGCTTTTTCATATGAACAATTCACTGATGATACGTAGAAAACAACAGTTCTGTGAATAAAATGACTCGCAGTACCTATACCTTCCACCGTTCAAGCGAAGCAGTCCATTGATGCCGTGATATCACTTGCAGCTGGAGTCAATACTCCAAGCGTATGTCAAGTTGAGAGAGAGAGAGAGAGTGACACTTTACGCACAGGTCTGTTACTGTCTGTCCTTGCGACACACATACACTACACACACACACACACACACACACGCGCGCGCGCGCGCGCGCGCGCTCCATACGCGGACAGACATGATGACACAGATGTTTGATTTCATTTCTGGGAGCTGAATTTGTGGAAGTTACGTAACTGTGTAAGTAAGTTCAACACATAAGCATTGTCCTGACTTTGTTGTTGTGCAAAATAATAAAATAAGAATTCTGGGTTCTGGACAAATCAGTTCTCTGTCTCTCTCGGTCTCAGACAGAGAGAAACACACACACAAACACACACACACACACACACACACACACACACACACACACACACACACATAGAGGGAAACTTTAGGAAATACCAGCGGCACGCCAAAGCTATTCGGTGACAGAATATTTCGCAAATCTAGCCACCTTGAATGAACTTCAGCACTTTATTTTTAGAGTGATGGTTACCAGGTTCAACAAGTTGCAGCCAAATGTGCCTATGTTAGGTCTACCATACAAACAACTTCCAAGCCCATCGGGCTCGTCATCATCCGTAAAATCGTCTAATTCTCTCAGGACGGCACCACCAGATTCCTCACCCTCTTCACCATTATCTATCTGCCTGGATCAGTAACGGCGTTGGTGCCAGAAAATCAAGAACACCTTCACCTGCAACAGCGCATCAATTACAAAATTAATCGATTTCACACCTGATCCCCCCCTCCCCCAACCACACACTCACACAAGAGAGAGAGAGAGTTAGTTAGTTAATTAGTTATTTAGGGCTTAACACCGCGCAAGCGACAAAGGCTAATTCGCGGCGAGAGAGAGAGAGAGAGACCTTCTCCAAATGGAGGCAATGTTATGGCGCTTGTGAAGCAACTGTTAGAGCTTCAAAAATATTTGGCCTGTCCTCCATGTTTGCTGACAAGCATAACTGAACAGACAAGAAGACATCGATTGATCAGCCTAAGACTATTATGACCAGTGACTCGGTTTAGGTAAGATAAAGAAAAAGGGGGGAGGGGGCAATCGATCAAGTTTTTTTTTTGAAATAACAACTACACGAAATCAGGGGATAAAAGGTGTGTGAGGGGGGGGGGGGGAGATGAAGGGGTGCGGGAGAAAGGAGGGCTTAGGGTCGGAGGGAGGGAGGAGGATGGGCAGGTGTGTTATGGTTTCACTGACCATGTTTCTATATTGTGCTTCGGAAAGTAAGGGTATAAACATATCTTGCAGCTACCCCGGCCCATCTTCCACATTCGGATCTTGCCCCACTGATAGGAAATGACATTCACGGCCGTTCAAGAGAAACAGCAGTTACAACAACTAACACAGTAACAGAACAGACTGGGACGATTTTCAGGGAAGCCACTCAACCAGTGACACCATACGACTACAGCGGCGACATAAAATACGAGCGATCTGATAAGCCCTGGCCAGATAGCGGGAAGTGCCGTAATAGGCATGAGACTGACAAATTATAAACGTAGACAAACAGGTTTTACTGTATTTACAAATATAACGATGGAAAAAGTACATTTTGATAATCACACGACGTCACTGGTATCAGCCCACGTGAAACAGTATTGACCAGTTCGCATGTATTGTGCACATTTCGAACGTCATCTATTTTTTTTGATTGAAATGAAAGTTCTAAAGAAAGATTTTTTATACATTTTCATCATATCTTAGGAAACGGAAGCGGTCACTTAACGTAAAAAAGAATACTTACGCAGAGTTGTCGGCGGTATCAGTCAAAGAACGGTCTTCTTGGAGAGCAGAGGAAATGGCTGACGTGTCTGGAATTTCTCAGCCGGTGCCGGGGCATTTGTTTCCACACGCATGATGTGTGGGTAAAAAACTACCCACGACGTACGGCGCGCAAGGTGTCTTCTTTGTTAGTATGGGTAGTTTTTTACCACACGACGTACGGCGCGCAAGGAGTCTTCTTTGTTAGTATGGGTAGTTTTTTACCACACGACGTATGGCGAGGGATATACAACGTTGTTTGTTTTTGAATAACTATTTTGTTTACCAACAAATCAACACAATGTTTGCTGGGCAAATAGCCGCATACCTTATGAATAAAGTCATGAAATTTCGTGGATGTGCATTGAAAATTGACAGAGTTGTGTAACTTTGAATGAAGGTGTGGGTATTTTTTTACCCACGGCGTACGGCGAAGGTTAAAAGTATGGGTAGTTTTGCACACACCATGTACGGCGCGCAAAGTTCCTTCTTTAAAAGCATGGGTGTTTTTTTTCTTTCTTACCCATGATGTACGAGGAGGGTTATTGAGTACGCTTCTGTTGGCTCATTGCCAGTATATGAGATGCTGTCAATGTGCCGGTGTCTAAGTGGTGTAATGCCAGGAACCACGCAAATTGCTCAGAGCGATCTGCAAGCGTTAAAATGATAAAGGTTGGGTCTTTATCCAATGCTAAGCATGACTCGCTATTCTCAAAGGCGGTTATTTTCTGCCTTCTATTGCGACCGCGTGGTCTCCTTGCAGTGTGTGCCGATAGTGACAAACGTGACTTCATCCCAGTAACTGCGCCCACAAATGCATAGAAATAGGGGGCGCTCGATGGTGTAGAGGTAAGAACTTCTGCCACCGATGCGACAGGGTTGGGTTCAAGTTTCACTCGGGGCATCGAATTTTTCGGCTGGTGTGCGTGGCATCGTTCATTCGGGTCGATCAGCTTCCTCCCTCCTCCCCCCTTTGCTATGGAAATTTTCAGCCCACAAAAAAAATCAAAATTAAATTAGTGCATTTTTTTAAATTCCAAAGATTAAAAAGCTGCATGAGCTTGACCCTTCGTGCCACGCAATTGTAATGTATTGGGTGTCCAGTGTGTGAGAGAATGCGTGTGATTCACGTGAGATTGTCATGAAATTATTCGAATGAGGGGTGTTCTTCTGATGTTCACAGTTTCATAGTATGAAAATAGTGTCTGTGAGTCTGTTCTTCTAATATTCACAGTTTGATAGTATGAAAATAGTGAGTCTGTTCTTCTAATGTTCACAGTTTGATAGTATGAAAATAGTGAGTCTGTTCTTCTAATGTTCACAGTTTGATAGTATGAAAATAGTGAGTCTGTTCTTCTAATGTTCACAGTTTGATAGTATGAAAATAGTGAGTCTGTTCTTCTAATGTTCACAGTTTGATAGCATGAAAATAGTGAGTCTGTGAAATAACAGATAAACTAGAGAGGCAGAAGCCTCCATGGCTCCCTTGTGACACAGGTCAAGGTCATTCACAAAAGTATGTTTGTAGAGCTCTTATCACTATCCAGTATCATGCTAAGTGATGTGTCTGGCGCTCTGAGTTCCTGGCAACATTACAATTTTCCCCGAAACAGTTTGTACAGCCTTGACCTTTGGTCAAAAGTCATTCAAAAGAGATCTCATCAATGTCTATCATCATGCCAAGTTTGATGCCTCTAGCATTTGTAGTTCCTCCAAAAACAGTAATGTTAAAATTCACAACAGACAGCTTTAATGACCTTGACCTTCAGTCAAGGTCAATCAGAAAGGTAGGTCTCATTGCCGTCTATCACCACGCCTCATTTGGTGCCTCTACTGTTTGTTGTTTTGGAGAAAATGCCAAGGTTAAAGTTTCCCAAAAAAACGCTTGCATGACCTTGACCTTGACTAAAAGTCACTGAACACAGGTATGTCTGTAAAGGTGCTGCCAATGTCAATCATCGCACATAGTTTGATGCTTCTGATTCTTCTAGATACTGATAAAATGCAAATGTAAAGTTTCCGAACAGACTGTTTCAATGACCTTGACCTTCAGTCAAGGTCATTTAAGATGGTATGTGTGCATAGGTTTTATCACTGTTTATCAGCATGCCAGGTTTGGCACCTCTGCTGTTCATTGTTTCTGAGAAAATGCCAATGTTAAGGTTTCACAAAACTATCTTGTACGGCCTTGACCTTGACAGAAGGTCACTGACTACATGTATATCTGTAAAGTTCTTATCAATGTCTATCATCATGCAAAGTTTAAAACCTCTGGCATTTGTAGATTACGAGAAAATGCCAATGTAAAATTTTCAAACACAGAGCTTTAGTGACCTTGACCTTGGGTCAAGGTCATTCAAAATGATATGTTTTGAAAGGTCTTGTGCTAGTCTATCAGCAAGCCAAGTTTGGTGCCTCTACTGTTTGTAGATTCTGAGAAAATGACAACGTTAAAGTTTTCTGGACACACACACACACACACACACACACACACACACAGACAGACAGACAGACAGACGACGGAGGGTTAATACATAGACTCCCATTGTTACACAAGGGAGCCAAAAATACAAGACTTCCACATTAAGTAATTCTTGTTTATTACCAGATGTTTTAACTTTCTAAACGTAACACGTTTCTTCAAAAAATCCAAAACAAAACAACAACAACAACAAAAACCCAACACCACCACCACCACCCAAATAACAAACACAAACAGACCTTGGTTTCAAACACAGTTGAACTACACACAAGAGTATCATGATAAATCAGGTTTACTGTCAAACGTAACGGTTCTAACTTTCTAAAACGTAACACATTTCTTAATCAACAGACCTTTAAACACAGTGGAAGTACAGAAAAAGTACCACATAAAGTAAACCTGGTTTATTGTCAAATGTTTTTAACTTTCTAAAGCGTAACACGTTTTTGAAATAACAGACCTTCAAACACAGCTGAACGTCACAAGAATACCAGTGTATAAACCTGGTTTATAGTCAAATGTTCTAATTTTCTAAAGCGTAACACATTTATGAAAGAACAGACCTTCAAACACAGCTTAGGTACACACGAGTACTACAGTAAATAAACGTTGTTTGTTGTCACATGTTCTAACGTTCTAAAACGTGACACATTTCTGAACGAGTACTGAGGACAGCGTGGTTACTGTGGTTACAGCTTAGGTACACACGAGTACTACAGTAAATAAACGTTGTTTGTTGTCAAATGTTCTAACGTTCTGAAACGTGACACATTTCTGAACGAGTACTGAGGACAGCGTGGTTACTGTGGTTACAGCTTAGGTACACACGAGTACTACAGTAAATAAACGTTGTTTGTTGTCACATGTTCTAACGTTCTAAAACGTGGCACATTTCTGAACGAGTACTGAGGACAGCGTGGTTACTGCTGTCAGATAATCATACTTATGATCCCAAAAGAGGAACAACTACCACCTAATCAAGAGAGTGATTTCCATCAGTTCTAGAGCGATTTCCAGAACAATTCCAAGTATTTCAACAGAGCAACTGCCATTGTTTCAATGAAGCAGTTTCCAGAGTTCTAAGAGCAATTTACATTGTTTCAAAATGTATCACCACTGTTTCAAGAGCAGTTACAGTTCTGTCAAGAGAAAATACCATTGTTTCAAGAGCACAATTTTCATTGTTTATAGGACAAATTTAATTATTTAAAGAACAGTTTTGATTATTTAAAGAACAATTTCCATTATTTAAAGAACAATTTTCATTATTTAAAGAACAATTTTCATTGTTTCAAAAAAAAAAAAAAAAAATCATTGTTTCAAGAGCCAGTTTCAGTGTTTATAAGAACAATTACGACAATTTCAAGAGCACCTTCCGTTGTTTCAAGAGTTGACCTCAGTGTTTTATTATACAAGTGGGGATAAACAATATAAACCAATAAGTAATCCCGCTGCTTGGGGATATCTACGCAAAACGAACCAATGAATAAAATTAATACGACAGCGTTGATACGAAATCAGAAACCTCCTAACACCGAACAGAAACAGACCAAGTTGGAACAACAAATATAACTGAAACTCATCTGCCAACGGAGTCCACCTCACCCCCCCCCCTCCAGTCCAATGGTGAATGCAAACAAACGCTGTACACACTCAACAACTAGAGAGGCAGAAGCCTCCATGGCTCCCTTGTGACAAGGGTCAAGGTCATTTACAAGAGTATGTTTGTAAAGCGCTAATCACTATCTATCATCATGCCAAGTAAGAAATATATGTCTCTGGCGTTCCGAGTTCCTGCCAATAATACAATTTTCCTCAAAACAGTCTGTATGGTCTTGACCTTGGGTCAAGGTCATTCAAATGAGATCTCATCAATGTCTATCATTATGCCAAGTTTGACGAATCTAGTATTTGTAGTTCCTCCGAAAACGGTAACGTTAAAATTCACAACAGACAGCTTTAATGACCTTGACCTTCAGTCAAGGTCATCCAAACAGGTAGGTCTCATTGCTGTCTATAATCATGCCTCGTTTGGTGCCTCTACTGTTTGTTCTTTCGGAGAAAATGCCAAGGTTAAAGATTCTCAAAAACAGCTTGCATGGCCTTGACCTTGACTAAAAGTCACTGAACACAGGTATGTCAGTAAAGCTGTTGCCAATGTCTATCATCATGAAAAGTTTGATGCTTCTGGTTCTTCTAGATTCTGAGAAAATGCAAATGTAAAAAATTCCAAACAGACCGCTTTAATGACCTTGACGTTGGGCCAAGGTCATTTAAAATGGTATGTGTGCATAGGTCTTATCACTGTCTATCAGCACACCAAGTTTGGCGCCTCTGTTGTTTGTTATTTCTGAGAAAATGCCAATGTTAAGGTTTCACAAAAATAGCTTGTACGGCCTTGACCTTGAGACAAGGCCATTGAAAATATGTATATCTGTAAAGTTGTTATCAATGTCGATCATCATGCAAAGTTTAAAACCTCTGGATTTTGTAGGTTCCGAGAAAATGCCAATATAAAATTTTCAAACAGACAGCTTTAGTGACCTTGACCTTGAGTCAAGGTCATTTACAATGGTATTTTTTGAAAGGTCTTATGGTAGTCTATCAGCATGCCAAGTTTGGTGCCTCTGATGTTTGTAGATTCTGAGGAAATGACAATGTTAAAGTTTTTTCTGCACACACCCACACCCACACACACACACAGACAGACACTCAGACAGACAGACAGACAGACAGACAGACGACGTATGGTTATTACATAGACTCCCACTGTTACGCAAGGGAGCCAAAAAACTCTTCAACTTTAGTAAATAACACAGACTTTTCCCATGATACGTAACGATACGGTAAGATGTAACCTTTATATCCATGCTACTCCAGCGGTCGTTTCACTTTCGCAATTCACTCAGATCATTAGACGGCTTGGCATGAAACGCTCAGGGCGGCCAGAATCGCTACTCCTGAAAAAAGAGAAGAAGAAGCAAGCAAACATTAATGACGCGCTAGATGTGTGCGCTTGAAATGAATGAAATAAAGAAACAATATACAGAAAGCTAGCTATCCACCTCAACCTCCCCCCCCCCCTCCCCCTCGCTTGCCTCCATACTCCGTCGCCACTTGTTTTTCCGCTCCAGGTTGTGTCGTTCAAAAACATTTCTATCCAGTGTAATTCAACATCACTAAACAACAAGCAAACAAAGAAAAACGACACTCAAACAACAACAACAACAACAAAAACCAACAACAACCACAAACAAAGAAACACAACAACAAAAACAACAACAACAAAAGCAAACCAAACAAGAAAATACCCCCCCCCAAAAAAAACAAAACAAAAAAACAAAACAAAAAAACCCCACAAAAAACAAACAAACAAACAAACAAAAACAAAAAACCAACAGCCACAAAACAAAAACCAACCAACAAACCAAACAAAAACAACAGAAAACAAAACAAAACAGGACAACAACAAGAAAAATTCAATCCCAAACCAACCACCCAACCAAAAACACCCAACAACAAACAAACAACTCCCAACCAACCAACCAACACCCGAAGTGCTACTGTTTACTGGAGATCAGCTTGTCAATTGTGAAAGGGATGGACTGTTCATGAACCAGAAAACGGCTTAAAACGGCAAGGTACTACGAAATAAAGATGTGTGGATGCTGAGCATCTCATATTTCAGGCACGTCGAGTCTCCTAGGGGCAATTATCGTCAAAACATCCGACTCGACGCACGATCAACAAAAAAAAAAAAAAAAAAAGAGAGAGAGAGAGAGAGAGAAAGATGTATCCGGCCCCTCTTAATCCCGTGATAAAACACTGGACTTACCAATGCTACAACAGTTAAGCCTGTAACCTCGGCTTTTCGGCGCTGCTGTCGCTGGCGTGCAGCCAGCTATCAACTCCTGAAACTTGGGCATTTTGTAGTGACCAGTATAGTATTGGCAGTCCGTGCCGTGGCACTCTGTCCCCAACACACACACACACAAATCGACCGTCATTTCATACAACTGCCGTCGCTGCACGCTACACATTTTATGTATTTAAATGAATACACCAAGGTTAAAATTAATATTAACGCGTGGAATCATAAAAACCCCCAAACACCACCACCACCAACACACACACACACACACACACACACACACACACACTACACACCACACACACACACACCACACACACACTCACCTCACACATCAGTCTCATCTCTCTCTCTCTTTCTCTCTCTCTCGTGCTTTTGTGTGTGTGTGTGTGTGTGTGTGTGTGTGTGTGTGTGAGAGAGGAGAGAGAGAGAGAGAGAGAGAGAGAGAGAGGCTCCAGAAGTGTTCATGGATCAACAAAAGAACAGGTCCATTGTGCCGTTCAGACACGCGCAGGCCACCACAATGCAACTTGTACTGCGAACACCTTTTATCAAACTTCCCGGACCGGCAACGTAAAGCCTGCCATTAACTGGGCACTGCGGAGCGCCACAGTGCTGAGCACAGTTGCGACACATAGGAGCAAAACAAATTCTTCTTTGTAACTAAGAAGCCAATAAATGTATCTTATTTTGGGGGTTTCCGCCGCTGTGGCGTCATCACAGCAACCTGGATTTCAAATAGCCACAACTGTGACTGTGGTTTCCACAACAGATTCTGACTGGCTGTACTATGTCACTCGGCGTGCAAACCGTGCATGGCGGACATATCTGCATAGGATTAAAAGTGATCGTGGCATTTGACATCCATACGATAGATGAAACACGCGCAACTAACATGCATCAAAGGAAAGAGAAAAGTAAAGCGCTTTTCCCCAATTTAGATCAGTTAGTTATTTATTTAGGGCTTAACGCCGCGCAAGCACCTAATTAGATCAGCTTCCAGGTAAGTGTAAATAACATTTTCAGCCTGCATCATGGTTATGTCAGATGAAGGAGAGGGTCTGCATAAACAGTTTTCACATTATTTGGGCACTGAATTGGTGGAGGTGTTTCTTCAAATGAATTTTTAGAGTTATTTTGTGACATAACAGATTGCCTGAGCAGAATAGACCTCAAGACCCCATACACACGTATCATCCACCCTTAATTCCGTCTACAAGGAAAGGAACAAAACCACACCCATCGAAGGCCCCTAGCAAAACAGTGAGACTAAAGCCTGCTCTTAACTGGGCACAGCACGCGAAACACACATGACTGTGCACACCACAGTCGTTGCGCTCGGTGTGTCTACTAACTACAACTGAACACAGCTGTGCTCGGTGACAAACCGATTGAAGATGCACTGTCCGCCATGTTTGCTAATCCGTGACGTCCCAAAGACATCCGTGTCCTTCAAAAAGGCCTGTAAACACCGAAGTCTGTTCAGCCGACAATGCAATTGAGGATGCACTGTCCGACATGTTTGCGCGCCGAGTGACGTAGTACAGCCAGTCAGAATCTGTTGTGGAACCAACAGTCACAGATGGGGCTATTTGAAATCCCAGTAGCTGTGATAATGCCACAACCGCGGAAACCGCCGAAATCACAACTGTGTGACATATGTGTGCACAACACTGTAGCGCTCCGCAGTGCCCAGGAAAGAGCCGGCTTTAGCACACATGGGAAACGTTTTTGTTCGAACAGACATGCAACACAGCTCAAACACGCCCCGGACTATCAGAGCATTGTCACAGGAGAAACACGGAGGATAAAAAACAACCCCACCGTGTTCGCTGTTTGTTTGGATGAAACATGCTCCCATGTGACATCGGTCTAACCGAAGGCTATCAAAAAAAAAAAAAAAAAAAAGTCGAAATTTGTGGTGACTGACCAGAGCAATCGTCACCTCCACATCCGTCTGGGCATTTGCATTTGCATGTGTTTTCATCGAGTGTGCCTCCGTTGAAGCATTTAGTTAGCGTGCACTCCCCGCAATTCTTGCCCGTGAACCCCGGCTTGCAATTGCAACGCCTTCCGTCAGTCCTTTCAGTGCACACGCAGCTACATTTCCTTTTCCCATTTTTCTTTTTTTGTCCATTGAAGCACCTGTCCACGCAAGTATAGTCGCAATCTTTATCTGCAACACACACACACACACACACACACACACACACACAGAGGCACACAAACACACGCTCCTGTTCAAAATGTTCCTTTCTCATTGTAATACAAATCCCGTCAACACAGGTGCAGTTGCAACCCTTTCCTGCAAGGACACAAACAGGCACCTCTGTTCAAAATGTTCCCTTCTCATTGAATGCACAGCTTGTCAAAGCAGATGTAGTTACGATCTCTTCTAAACAACAACAACACCCCCCCCCCCCACGAAAAAAATAAACACAACCCCCCAAAAAACAAAACAAAACAAAACAAAACACCCCCCCCCCTCCACATAAATACAAAACATAAGGACACACACACACACACACACACACACACACACACACACACACACACACACACACACACACACACACTTCTATCACCACACACACACACACACACACACACACACACACACACACACACACACACACACACACTTTCATCATCCAACACGCACTTCTATCACCAAACACACACTTCTATCATCCAGCACGCACTTCTATCACCACACACTTCTATCATCCAACACACACTTCTATCACCACACACTTCTATCATCCAACGCACACTTCGATCATCCAACGCACTCTTCTATCATCCAACACACACTTCTATCATCCAGCGCGCACTTCTATCACCAAACAAACACTTCTATCATCTAACACACACTTCTATCACCAAACACACACTTCTATCATCCAACGCACACTTCGATCATCCAACACACTCTTCTATCATCCAACACACACTTCTATCATCCAACACATACTTCTATCACCACTCACTTCTATCATCCAACGCACACTTCGATCATCCAACGCACTCTTCTATCATCCAACACACACTTCTATCACCAAACACACACTTCTATCATCCAGCACGCACTTCTATCACCAAACACACACTTCTATCATCTAACACACACTTCTATGACCAAACACACACTTCTATCATTCAACGCACACTTCGATCATCCAACACACTCTTCTATCATCCAGCACACACTTCTATCATCAAACACATACTTCTATCATCCAACGCACACTTCGATCATCCAACACACACTTCTATCACCAAACACACACTTCTATCATCTAACACACACTTCTATCACCAAACACACACTTCTACCATCAAACACGCACTTCTATCAACAAACACACACTTCTATCGTCCAACACACAATTCGATCATCCAACACACTCTTCTATCGTCCAACGCACACTTAGATCATCCAACATACACTTCTATCATCCAACACACACCTCGATCATCCAACACACACTTCTATCACCAAACACACACTTCTGTTATCCAACACACTCTTCTATCATCCAACACTAACTTCCATCACCAAACGCAAACTTCTATCATCCAACACACACTTCTATCACCACACACACACTTCTATCACCACACACACACTTCTATCACCAAACACACACTTCTATCATCCAAGACACTCTTTTATCATCCAACACTAACTTCCATCACCAAACGCAAACTTCTATCATCCAACACACACTTCTATCACCACACACACACTTCTATCACCACACACACACTTCTATCACCAAACACATACTTCTATCATCCAACACACTCTTTTATCATCCAACACTAACTTCCATCACCAAACGCAAACGTCTATCATCCAACACACTTCTATCACCACACACACACTTCTATCACCACACACACACTTCTATCACCAAACACACACTTCTATCACCAAACACACACTTCTATCATCCAACACACCAGGAACTTACCGTAGGAACCTTTTTTACACTTGCATCCACCCATCCACTTTGTACCCGAGCAGGTGCCTGAATAAGTAGGAACTACACACACACACACACACACACACACACACACACACACACACACACACACACACACACTTCTCAGTTATTAGTTGTATCGGCTCATGTCTCGGTTAGCCTGTTTCACGCCGCTACAGAGGCTAAAGCCTGCTCCTAACTGGGCACAGCGCGCGAAACACACATGTGCACATCACAGCCGTTGCGCTTGGTGTGTCTACTAACTACAAAACTGAACACAGCTGTGCTCGGTGACAAACCGATTGAAGATGCACTGTCCGCCATGTTTGCGCGCCGAGTGACGTAGTACAGCCAATCAAAATCTGTTGTGGAACCCACAGTCACAGTTGAGGCTATTTGAAATCCAGGTTGCTGTGATGACGCCACAGCGGCGGAAACCCCTCAAATCACAACTGTGTCACAGCTGTGGCACTCCGCAATGCCCAGTTAATAGCCGGCTTAAAGATCTAAGCTCCCAACAAAAAGCTTTCCGAAGTGTGAAAAAAATTTACAGAGTCGACCGTGCAAGCACAGTTAACTCTGTCACAGTTGCAGAGTTCACACAGTGTCCAAACAGCGACAAAACGGTGCCGAAAAACTGCCCCGACTTCCTGTCGGCCTCCGACCACGCTACTGTGCACACTCCCCGTGCAACCCGGCTCATTAGTGAGTTTGCGGACAGCCCGAACGTGTACAGTGGACTTCGGATATAAGAACAGCGCCGGGGCCAGCATTTGGGTGTCCTTATAAGCGAGGTTTCTTATAAGCATACCTCGGATATAAGGTCAGTTGTGCTAGTGTGTGTTCTTATAACCAAGGAAAGAAGAAAATATTGTGGACAACTGTAAAAGGAGTCGTATATCGACCTCTAATGGTCTGTGTGCGTGCGTGCGTGTGTGTGTGTGTGTGTGTGTGTGTGTGTGTGTGTGTGTGTGTGTGTGTGTGTGCACGGCAATCTCTTGCTTGTTTAAGCCTTTGCGTCAATGAAGTGGAACTTGCTGGTTGGCTTGATCTCGATGCAATATAGTTTACTTTTTTTACGTACTCGAAACATAAATTTAATGCAAATAACTCTAGAAGTTATGTAACAATAGCTGTCTTAATGAAAATGAGAGAGAGAGAGAGGACAGACAGACAGACAGACAGAGAGAGAGAGAGAGACAGAGAGAGAGAGAGAGAGTTACGATCACATTTTGACAAAATGACTTTAAAGAATACAAGGATACAAGGAAATTTATTGGCCAAGTTTTCAACAACAACAAAAAACAAGATGGCCAGACATTCAAATGTGTTCCCAGTCTACGGCGTTCGCAGGGGAAAATAACGGTTTTTAACGACCCCTCCCCCTCCCCGCTCCTCCCCTCCCCACTCCACAAACTCACTGCCACTATCCATCTGTCTCTCTGTCGGGTTGTTAGTGTAAGTGAAGTTCAGAGGCAGAATTCCGTGAAGAAATGTTTCTTGGAAATTCCGGGAAATGAAACGAAACGAAAATGAACCTAGCATAACTTCTACTTTCGGTTCTTATATCCGAGGGGAGGTCGTGTTGGGAACAAGATGGTGTCTTTACAAGCGAGGGTTCCAAAAATAGAATAATCGCAGACTTCCTAGAAATGATCATTCCTACTTGCGGTTCTTATATCCGAGGAAAGTTTGATGTGGGGACCTAGCAAGTGCTGTCCATATAAGCGATGAACCCTATATCAGAGGGTTCTTCTATGCGAGTTTTAATAAGTGATCACAAAGAACAACTTTGGCAGGGACCTGCTTTGGGGTGTCCCTATAAGCGATGGTTCTTATATCGGATGTCCTTATAAGTGGAGTCCACTGTACTCAGCACGACAACGAGACGCCGATGACGTCACTCGCCACGTCTCACACAGCCGGCCCGCGTAGTGCGCGAGTCGTTACGACGGTAAATGGCGGCGAGTTCACTGACGTTGTGCGCAGAACGAGTGAGTGTATCTCGCATTTTTTGCTTGTTATAAGGGCACTTTAAATCACTTTTACTGAATGGCAGCAAGAATTATGGTTTTACGATTGTCAGGTGAAGAAAGATGTCTTCAATGTTATCAATTTTTTTGGTTTGTAGGGCCTATGGGTGTAGATTTGGGTGCCGCAGGTGAAAGCCGATCGGGGCACAGCGGTTTTCAGCATCGCAGGCCTACTGGATTTTTTATGCAGAGGGGAACACATAATTGTTCCGTGTTCTTTATCAAGCGATCTAAACATAATTATTTCTTTCATGGTCTCGAGACCAGTTTTAGGACAACTTTTACATCAGCACAATGGCGTGTAGGTTGCGTTATGTAGGGCGTAACTCGTGTAAAAGAGGGCTCTTGTGAAATAACTTCATGTATTTCTTTCATTATTGATTTTACAGCTCGACTTCGAATTATATGGATCTTATTTCTATTTATCTCGCATGATGTGTGTTTTGGGTTTGTTTACATTATTTTCAGACAGCAGATGGAATCCAAAACCAAGAAAGATGTCCAAAAAGAATTTGACAGGGCCCTTTTGATTGAAGTGGCAGCAATAAACCCTTTTCTCACGCCATTTCCATATCATTGTCGTCTTCAGTTCAAATAACAGCATATTCTTACACATCTGCATGACAATCGGTAGACGTAAACGCAATCGACACGTGTAAAGAAAGTGACCGGAAATCAAAAGAAGGGAGTTCACTTCATTCATGAATTTTGTCAAAACGTATTTAAGAGTTTGTTCCCCTGACGGCTTGCGCGCCGTTCTGCCCGCAAGCGCTGTTATAGACGGTGCGTGCACTCGACACCGAACGACGCCCCGCAGGCTCTCGTTGCCGTAATGAGTACACGTGCGGGCTGTCCGCAAACTCCTTATTATGTGACCACGCCGCGGTCAAAAGTGATACGACTTGTATGGGAGTCACTGCAGACAGTACTGACTCAGTCACGGCTGCTGCCATGACCACTGCACGGACGGATGAACACTGTGCGTTTTATCGGCAACAACATCTCCAAATTGCGGTTTTACTTTTCGTTCTGCAAGCTCGAGCCGAAATGTTTACGCAAGAAACAAAATTGCTTTCCAATACGTGTACCTACCGGTAGTAGCATAGCTTGCGCCATATCAGTTCACCATCGCTCAGTTGTCTAAACTGAGGTATCCGATCCGCGGCGTGGTCACATCATGAGCCGGGTTGCACGGGAATGTGCACAGTAGCGTGGACGGAGCCCAACTGGAAGTGGCGGCAGTTTTTCGGCGCGTTTTTTTTTTTTTTTTTTTTGTTGCTGTATCTGCACACTGTGTGAACTCTGCAACTGTGACAGAGTTGACTGTGCTTGCACGGTCGACTCTGTCAATTTTTTTTGTACTTCGGAAAGCTTTTTGTTGGGAGCTTAGATCTTTAACGCCAGAAAAGCAAATAGCACAGAGTTGAAACTGTTGTTGCACTGCTGGAGCGCTCAGAAGGGTCACCGCGTCATCCTGTAAACTTCTGTTGGCTCAGCGCCAGCATGACAGACACTGTCCAGATACATGTATAAGTGTTGTGATGATAGGATAGCTCAAACGGTCATAAAGTTCTATGATTATGTAATAACTGTTTAGAGATTATTGCCTGCATGAGTTGTCTCCCTTGTCGCAACAAGCACGCATATTTCGTGGCAGAGCACAAAGCTGCGACGAAAAATGCATGCGGGTCTGTGTATACACGGGGGACAACTCATGCAGGCAAAACAGGTTGAAAATGTACTGTGCTGGTGAATGCGACAGTGTTCACTGCTTCTGTACACACTGTGAAATAACACGGGGGCCTAAAAGTTGTTCGCAGCTGTCCACTTTCCTAGTCACCGAGTATTTTTGTTTTTCCCTTCTTCATCCGGGGTGCTGTCCAGAGTTGTGATTTTAGGGGTTTCCGCCGCTGTGGCGTCATCACAGCAACCTGGGGATTTCAAGTAGCCACAACTGTGACTGTGGTTTCCACAACAGATTCTGATTGGCTGTACTACGCCACTCGGCACGCAAACATGGCGGACAGTGCATCTTCAATCGGTTTGTAACCGAGCACAGCTGTGTTCAGTTTTTTAGTTAGTAGACACACCAAGCGCAACGACTGTGATGTGCACATGTGTGTTTCGCGCGCTGTCCCCAGTTAAGAGCAGGCCTTTGCCGGATTTGGGCGTCGTCGGAGGGGGGGGGGGGGGGAGAGAAGCACGGACCCGGTGTAGGATCCGGTCCGGTCCCCCCTCTGAAGCAGTCCCCCGGGGGACCAATTCGTGGCAAAAACTGCTCTATAATGGTCCCCCCTTAGACATCCAGCCTCGTTTTCGACTGGTCCCCCTGGGCGATTTTGGTCCCCCCTCGCATCCAAAATAGGCCCCCCTCTCGAACTGGTCCCCCTCTTTTCTAACCAATGTAGAGCTATGTCAGTATTTATTTTTAACTTTATTGTTATAGTGTGTGTCAACTCAGTAGAAAACGTGACTCTGGATCTCTCTCTCTCTCTCTCTCTCTCTCTCTCTCTCTCTCTCTCTCTCGCCCCCCACACTTTCTCTCCTCCCCCCATCTCTCAAACACACACACACACACACACATTATGCACGCACGCACGCACGCGTGCACACTCACTCACGCACGCACGCACGCAAACACACACGCGCACACACACACACACACACACACACACACACACACCTCTTTCGTTATATGTATAATTATTTTCATTTTTGTACAGAGATGTTATTCAAGATGATCTTGAACTGGGTCAAGGTTACAGTGTCAAATCTAAACTTTTAAAAGTGATTTAACTTCGTAGATTTGCCGTTCTATGTAGCCTATACTTTTGTTTTTTTATTTTCTCTTTTTTTTTGTGGGATGAGAAAACGGTCGCCACTAAAAAACAAAAGTATAGGCTACATAGAACGGCAAATCTACGAAGTTAAATCACTTTTAAAAGTTTAGATTTGTTTTCTCTTTTCTTTTTTTTTTTTTTGTGGGATGAGAAAACGGTCGCCACGCTTCTTGACACGTCACGTGACTCGTGTCAAACATGCCTATAATTATAAGTACACGACAATTCATTCCGTACTTGGGCCACCGAGGTTGAGATATTTGCTGCAGCCACCCTCTTGGACACGCCCGTGTATGTGTTCACAAGAGAGGCTCCAGGCCGACAACCTAGGTGGCTGAAATACGGGCCAGTTTGGCAATCGGCCCCATTGAAAACAGACAGAGTAATTTATATAATGAATCTTGGACATCACTTTGCTCCTGTTTTTTGTGTCACTCCTTAGACCAGCCTGAGAACTGTTAGTCTTCTGCTGTTTTTGTTGTTTCAAGGGTCATGATTTGAGACACTGGTACTCAGTCTTGACTGTCTACTTGAAGTACGCTGAAAGCCAAAGGTGGCAACTAGTTTTCATGTCATGGACACTTACTTAATTTTGAAGAAATATTTTTTCTATGGCGTTGTATAGAAAATATTAGATACTTGGTCTTTGATGTTATTCTCTAAATGCTATTTCCAGTTTAAAAAAAATGACAGGAAATGTGGACAGCAAAAAAGAACCAATGCAAAAAAAACAACTGAAAGAAACAAGAACACAACCAAACAAATATATCTCACACACACAAAAATAACAACAAGCACATAAATCGGAAAAAAAAGAAAAAAAATGTTCCTATGGCCCTGTGCTTTTGGGGACAATAAAGTTTTGTAACAATAAAGTTAAAAATAAATACTGACATAGCTCTACATTGGTTAGAAAAGAGGGGGACCAGTTCGAGAGGGGGCCTATTTTGGATGCGAGGGGGGACCAAAATCGCCCAGGGGGACCAGTCGAAAACGAGGCTGGATGTCTAAGGGGGGGGACCATTATAGAGCAGTTTTTGCCACGAATTGGTCCCCCGGGGGACTACTTCAGAGGGGGGACCGGACCGGATGCTACACCGGTACAGGGATGGGAGCGCTGCGGTGGCCGAAGGGGGGAGAACTCAAGACTGACAAGACACGATATGCGGCAGTACACTAGAACACTAACAGCAGTGAACGACCTCACCTGTTTTTGGTGGTTTGAAGCCCCACGAAACCCATTTATATTTTCTGTCACGTTTCCCAAAGTTCCGCGCCTGAAGAAAGAGATAGGACGTAAAGTTACACATATTATAATAATAATAATAATAGTAAAATAGCGCTTTACAATCCACACACACTCGCTAACCCAGAAACACGCAACAACATGCCTCCACACATACATTTAATTACGCTCAGCTGGAATAGTTAGCCCATTAGGGGGGGGGGGGGGGGCTGGGTGGGGTGGGGTGGGGGGAATGTAAACCAGTAATGCGCAGGGGGGGGGGGGGCAAGGGGGGGGGGGGTGGAGGGGTGATGTATACCAGTCGTCCACTGTCAGGGGCGATTGTGTACCTGCTGCGCGAGTCAGGGCGCGATTGTACACCAGGACTGGGTCTCGCGTGGTGAAGTCACGTGACCGCGGAATCCATTTTACGACATTGATATAAACAACTCATTATAAGAATATGGCCATAAGATGATTGAAGCTTATAAGCAGTAAGTTCAATATCCGGTTTCATTGCGACAGTTTCGTTTTCGATCGCGCTGCTCGTTGTCGTGCACGACACATCAGAACGGTGTGCGACTATCGCACGGCTGCCGCGGCGAGCGGCGTCATCTTTCAAACGGACGATGTCCGTTAATAACCCAAGACGCCCTTTTCAATTTCAATCAATGCCACGGTCACAACCGGCCGCACGATTTTTTTATGCTTGCGATCTCCACGAAATGTCTGCGGCCTGCGGCTTCTACGATCTGAAAAAAAAAAAAAAAAAAAATTAAGGTTGCAAATCGTGCGTGCGATATACGTGCGATGGCGTACGTTCCCCGCAAGTCTCGCACGGGTGACGTCTTGCGATTTCAGTTGGTCGAAAATCGTACGACGGCCGTACGGATCGTACGTTGTCCGCATAGTTATCGTACGGAGATCGTACGCCTTCGTCCGACGTTCGTGCGATGTTGACGATGTTTGTACGGGTGTCGTGCGTGCGCCGTACGGCTATCGTAAGTGCTCTGTACGCGTGGTGTGCGTCGGTCGTTCGACGGCCATGGCCGACGCGCGTTTTTCATACATATAGGGACCAGCCTACATATATACATGTAGTTTGTTTATGGAAAGAAGACATCAGAGGATTTGGATATTATAAACAGCGAGTTTGACAAACCCATGGACACGTATACAACAGACACTGACACAGCACTGCAACACTTCTACATTGCACACCAACATCCCCCGGGCCCGCACCTGGGGCCGTGGTCACGACGCGAACGCAAATTTCTTTGCGCAAATGGGTTGCGGATCGTAAGTTCGTACGTGGCTACGTGAAAACTATCTCTTCCGCTAGTTGGCCGGTCACGACGCGCACTTACTGGAAACGGTGTCACGTACGGGTTATTTTTAGATAGGTGTGGGACCCCTGGGATTCCCACGGAAAACACCATCACGTGGCCTGCACAAATTCTCCTTCCAGCGTGAAGCGTGAAAGAGTAGAGGGGGTGTGTTCAGTACGCGTTCACTACAGAATTTTTGATCGAGTCGTGTTTATCTGCCGTCAGGTTAAATGCGTGGCATGTATGTGGAGAGTGTGATCAGGAGAGCATGCAGGTCGCATATAGACCGCTTCCTAGCAGTCTCTATCTCAACATTGGACGGACTACAACCACTAGAAGCATTTACTGCACGTACAAACCGTATGTAGCAGGCTCACTGGCAAGAAAACCAACGGAATGAACCTCAATCAAAGAACAACGAAAAACGAAAGAGGAGAGGATAACAACAACATCAACAAAACTCTCCACATACATGCCACGCATTTAACCTGACTTGCTACGGCAGAGAAACATGACTCGACCATAACTCTGAATTCGGAACCCGCACATTTCGGGTCCACTGACAACACAATGAACTGATGAGACCTGCATTGACAGGCATACGATCAAAAAGGTGGTGGCTGATCAGTGAGGACTGACCGAGTGCATTCAGCACTGAACTAGTCCGAAACACACACAACAAATGTTAACCCACAAATCAACCCACGATGTGTGTACGGCCGGCCATACAGGCCTTTGCATTGCAGGGTGCGTAGTGAACTGAACGCGCCCCCTCGAGATCTACACGGGTACCTCAAGTCGTCCTACAGCAGATCGCACAATTTCTGCAGGTCTCTCCTCCTAAATCTAAACCTTTGAAGCATGTCCACATCGTCGTACAAGTCAAAAGGGTTAGTACGATCGCGAAACACCCTTTCCCGTCGCAATGCTCTTCTCATTTGCAGTTCAGGTAAATCAAGCGGGCCGCCATTTTTAGGTTGTTTCTCTATAGAGAAACAACTTTTTGAGACGGGGCAGATTTTGCTACGCGCAGCAGCAAGTTTCAGTGATACAAAACAAGACTGTGACGTTTCTCCACACAATACTTACTTTCACGCACACAGTGACGTAACGAAATCTGCGTCATAGACACCTTACGTGCACACTATGCTGCTGCGTTCTTTTTGGCGGGAGTGACGTGTGTGTGTGTGTGTGTGTGTGTGTGTGTGTGTGTGTGTGTGTGTGTGTGTGTGTGTGTGTGTGGACGGATGTAATGATGACTATCTCCTAAACCACCTCGTTGGAGGCCTTTTTACTTTGAGATAAAATGGGAATTCACCTTCTCCAGAGCTACCTTTCACGATTTTTAGCCTGCCGCATTTTCAGAAAAGTTATCGCCAATTTTAAAAAATCGGTCATGTTACGAATTTTTTCGAAAAAGTTGTTCAAATTCCTTCATTTTCTAGACTTTGGAAGTTCACCCAATCACACTGCCTTGATTCGTGCTACAGCTCTGTAGCTCTGACTGGTTTTGCGTAAAAAAAAAATATTTCCGAGGTAGGGGTTGTTTGCATATAAGGCCAAATATCTATGAAAAGACTCTTTCAAATTACTCATCATTCAGGTATTTTTGTCACTTATGCCAACTGCACATATGACATGAACTACTGCACTATTATAGCTTTAGTATTAAGAATAACAGAGCTTTTAGATAAACACATTTTTTTCACGTATCTGCGAGAAGCGCTGGTCAAAAAAGTTCCAATTTTGCAATTTCGTAAGTACAACCCGAGGCACTTAAGTCCACGTTTCATCAGCTCTCTAGATCTTCCAGATTTTATATCAAAATTAATTCAGTCACGGAAGTCACAGAAACAACAAGGAAATCACAAGATATGAAGAAGTATCACATGACAGACGAGCAGCTTGAGGCTGACGTCAAATGTTTGGTTCACAGACAAAATCTGCAAGTATTGTCACTGCTTCCGACATTTCATCAGCCCTCTAGATCTTCCAGATTTCATGTGAAAAATAATTCAGTCGGAGAATTCACAAAGCCAACAGGGAAATTACAAGACATGAACAAGCATCCTCAGACGATCTCAGTGCTAGAGGCTGACGTCAAAAGTTTAGTTCACGGAATTGACGTCATCTCTCTCTCTCTGTATGACGACCTGCCTGAGGCTGACGGCAAATGTTTAGTTCACGGAACTGACCTCTCTCTCTCTCTCTCTGTGGGGAGCCAGGGTGGCCGAATGGTAGAGCGTTGGACTTTCAATGCTTGGGCCGAGAGTTCGAATCCCGGCCGCTGGGGCCAAATATTTGTGCTGGCCTTTTTCTCATTGCCCCGTCCTTGATATCACCCTATTGTGGTGGAAAAGGACGTTAAACTCCTAAACACCTATCCACCCACCCTCTATCTCTGCCTCTCTCTCTCTCTCCCCCTTCTTCCCCCACCCGGCCCCACCCCCAGTCACGTGGCTAACCGGTCGAGGTCGTAGAGGATCTAGTCAAAGACCGTAGATAATAATATTATCTACGGTCTTTGATCTAGTGTCGTTGGTAGAACTTGGAGAGGGGAGAACCGGCAACAATAACAACAAAACAGACAAAATAATATGAAGTTTGGAGAAACAACTTTGTAGGACGGGGCCGTTCCTCCTTGTTCAGATTTACGCAAAGGCTACGGCACCTTTCCGACACCCTCCTAGGTGGTGTACAATACAATATGGTGTACAATACGCATTCTGAATTTGACAGAATTCCTCGCTTCTGTGCACACTGTGAAATAACACGGCGACCTCAAAAATGTTCGCAACTGCCCACTTTCCTTGTCACCGAGTATTTTAATGTTTTTCCTTCTTAGCTGTTACTTATCTCGGCTCGGTCTCGGTTAGCCCGACTTGGCCGTCATCGCAGGGGCCTAGTGTAGCGTTTTTGCCCCTGGTACAGGGATGTTGGGAGCTTAGATCTTTAAGGCACTTCTACCCCACGATTTCCGCCATTTTACTCCGTTCGAATTGCTGGAAACGTCGGCGTCGGGTGCTGAACACAGCATGGAAATCTCGCGAGAGTTGGCCAGTCCGGCTGTTGGTCTACAGTCGCACCCGCACGCGCGCAGCGGGGATACAATCGCCCCGCGCAGTGGACGACTGGTGTACATTTGCCTCCACTGTGCATGACTGGTATACATTACCATACATTACCCCCCCCCCCCCTCTCCCCCCCCCCCCGAACCTAACGGGCGAAGTTTACCAACTGAGCTTTAATTACAAACAATTGATGTGCAGCACCATACTGATTTGTTTGTTACTGTTTATAAATGAGAAAACGTGAATACATGGAAGTTTCACCAGGACCCTGTGACCTTGGCCTTTAAGAGAAGTAATTTAAAATGATGTGCTTGGAAAGACCTGCTTGTTATCGACTACTCTTGTGTCAAGCTTATTCAATACAGTTTCTAGGAAAGAAGAGAAAAACCAACAAACAAACAAATGAAAGTCTTCATAGACAGGCAGACAAACGGAAAGGCCTTGTCACCAACTACCATTGTGAAACGTTTACAAATTCTACTGTTTATGGATTTAGAGAAGTCAGAGTTGTCAAACACAGACAGACAGTTATTGAGATCCTGCGCCTTACGTCATCAAAGCCTGCGTGGCGGACAGCACCATGCTTTTTCAATGCAGACCGTTTTGTTTGCCCGCCTGGTACCCATGATAACTCTATTGCCCTAGCCAGCAAGTGTACCACGTGATGTCAAAAGTGAAAGAACCCTATACGACACACTGATGAGAAACACCGGAGGACCATGTTGTACAGTGTACACACGTTCGTGAACACAACTGCACAACAGTTGCTTCCCAGTATAGTTCTTCCGGTAAGACTTTTTTTTTAATGTCTTACATTTAGTTCCTCACCACTGCTATCTTTTAAGGTTTTATCTGGCTCATTCCAATCTATCCTTTTGTTTGGGGTTTTATCACTGGTACTTGTTCTTGGTTTTTAATTGTCTCTGTCTATCCTTTATCATTTCTACTCAGTCGTCTTGTGTGTGTGTGTGTGTGTGTGTGTGTGTGTGTGTGTGTGTGCTCTTTTACTTTTTAGTTGTTCTTACGTAGTGTACACTGAGTGATTTTTTTTTAAACGTTGGTTTAAGAATGTAAGGCGCCTAGAGCTCGCCTCCCGGGGATAGGCGCCCTATAAATATTATTATTATTATTATTAAGACTTACTCCTAGACGAATCGGCTGGTCAATCGGTCCGACTGTCTTAATCACTTGCCCTGATTTGGTCCACTCCCAGTAAGTGCCGGCCCATGGCTGTGGGTTTCTGTCGGTGGCCGCCGGAACGGCGCCTTCCATCGTTATACGCGCTATATTATCCTTGTCTACGATTTCTGCAAGCAGTCAAGACCTTCCATTCGCGTGCTACTTCATCATATTTGTCTAATTCCTCCCCCCCCCCCCCCCCCCCCCCGAAAAAAAGAGAGAAAAAGTCGAACAAACAAATAATGATTAGGTTGATTAATGAGATCATTTACAAAATAAGCAAAAGAGCACAGGGTATAGAACTAAACCCTGGGGTAAATCGTACTCTACAAGTCCTTTGGAGTACAAAGAACCTTTTACATACACACTTTGCTGTCTGTCTTGAAGGTGTGACTGAAAGAATGTTAGAGCCGCAGGGTTGTTGTTATTGAAGTAGATAGAAAGTTTCTTTAAGAGCATGTCTGGGGAGCCGGGGTGGTCGAATGATAGAGCGTTGGACTTCTAATGCTCGGGTCGTGGGTTCGATCGCGGCTGGGGCCAATTTTTTTTTTTTTTTTTTTTCTGCCACAACTCTTTGCCGGGTCCAGTGGTATTCCTCCCTGGTAATGGGTGGAATCCACGGAGGGCTCGGAAGCTGGGGCAATTTTTTTTAAATTATGCATGATGATGGAGATGAGGATGATGGTAAGGAGGTCCGTGTGGTTTGGGACTGCGGGACAGGGCCGCATTTCGCGCTTCCTGTATCCCGGCATTAACCAGGCCCGGGATCGAACTACGGGGCCAGATATTTGTGCTGGCTTGTTCATCGTCGCCCCGTCTTTGATATCACCCTATATCGTGGAAAAGGACGTTAAACCCCCAAACACCACCCACCCGCATGTCTGGATTTAAATCAAAGCTCTTTTAAAGTCAAGACACTGCACAACCAGGAATTTACTACGGGAGTGAGCGCAGTGTGACATGAATCAATGTTTTGTTCGAAAGCCTGATTGTATTTCATTAAGCAGTGAACTAAGAGAGAGAGAGAGAGAGAGAGAGAGGGGGGACAGAGCTGCAGTGTGTGTGTGTGTGTGTGTGTGTGTGTGTGTGAGAGAGAGAGAGAGAGAGACATATTAGCCCATAACCATTACGTGCTCTTACCCAGACTAACCCAGTCGTCCTTATCCTCCCGGAACTTCATGGCAAGCACAATGTTTGTGGACCCGGCCGGCACCACCACCGCCTCATGAAACTTTGCTTTTTTCTTGTTCACTGTTGGGAAATAACAACCGAACTGACAAATCATCGATATAATCACCCCCACTCTCTTCCCTGTCGAGTTCTGCCCTTTGCGTCTTCGTGCAAACCCTAATACAAAGTTGACTAAATGCAGCACTGAAGCTAACTTACGTTTACACACTGCTAGACGATTTCACTCTGGGTAACATGTTTGTCAATTCCGAGAAAATGCCAACTTCCAGACGGGCAGCTTTAATGACCTTGACCTTCAAACAAGGTCATCAATGGCTTAGGCTTTGAAAGGTCTTGGCGCTGTCTATCAGCATGCCAAGTTTGGTTCCTCTGCTGTTGTTAGAATCTGAGAAAATGACAATGTTAACGTTCTGTCTTTTTGCCTGTTCTTTATTTTTTCTATTTAGTGTGTGTGTGTGTGTGTGTGTGTGCTCTTTTACTTTTATAGTTGTACTTAAGTAGTAAGTGTACATTGAGTGATTTTTTTTCTCGGTTTCAGATTGTAAGGCGCCTAGAGCTCGTTCCCCGGGGATAGGCGCCCTATAGATATTATTATTATTATTATTATTACGTTCTACGGACACACAGACGACCGAGGATTAATACACAGACTCATTTTGTGACACGAGTGATCCAAAAATGAGAGCAATGCAACCGTGTTGTGTATTTTCCTACAACATATATGCCTGTTTATGCAAACTGATCATGTTGTTTTACGCGAGTATTTCTTGTGACAAGAAAGCAAACGCGTCGGCCCACAATCAAGGGACTGCCTGGTGACATTTGATGTTGACTTTCGCAAAGTGTGTCCGATCCATCCCCATTTCCTTTTCTTGATCTCCTGCTCGATGGGGATCTGTCTTGTTCCCTCCCAGAAGTCTTGGTTGGTAATCACCAGTGGGTATCTGATGTTAAGAATGTTGCGGAGGCATCTGTTGATGAAGGTTTGCCGCTTGTGGGAGTTTGTCTTGGTGGTGCGCCATGTCTCCGAGCCATAGAGTAGGACCGACTTCACATTTGAGTTGAAGATCCGGATCTTGTTTTCGCAGGGATAGTTGAGGCGTAAAACGGGCGGCCAAAATTTCAAAAGGATTTCTGTCTTACAGCTTGACCAAAGAGTCCTTTCGATTACTTTGATATACCCTAGTTCATTGATTCAAATGCAAATTCTGGTGCTGTTACTGGTTTGACTGAAAGTCATATTTTCCATAGAATTTTATACAGAAATAGAAATAGTGCTGCGCGCTTATAGGGTGCAGTTTGTGCTGGTCTTTTTCTCGTTTCCCCGTCTTTGATATCACCCATACGTGGTGGAAAATGACGTAAAACTTCTGAACACCCACCCACCCGCTTCTAGGGTGCACCGGTAGGGAGAGAGAGCGCAGTTATTGTGCACCAAGAAGCCCCTCTGGGGTGCATTGGGGATGAGAGGGACCGGCGTTTTTCAGCAACATAATTACTTAAAAAAGACTGAACCAAAAAATATGGCGTTCGTATTGTCGTTTCGCGCTTTTATTCCGTTTCCAAATCAAATCAGAATGTCAGAGCTGCAGTCTAGCCATATTTCAAGTTTTCAAGTGGTTAGTGACTGCTTAAGGGGTCTTTAAATAAAAAGCCACAGTGTGTTTTAAAGAGCTATCCGACTGTGCAAAATGCACAGTCAACTCTATCACAGTTACAGAGTTTTCAGCGTGCCAGAAACCCCTATAAAAGCCAAGGGCAGGCTGATTTCACAGTTTAGTTTGCGTTTTGACACTGAGCGAGAAAGATCGTGCAGCACTCAACACCCGCTAGACACTGTGGCGATGTGTCTCGCTCACTAACTAAAAACCAAATGATATCACGGCAAACTCGTGCTCTGGTTTTATAAGGGTCCCCGAAGCGCTGAAAACTCTGCAACTGTGACAGAGTTGGCTGATGATGAACAGTCGAAGGAGTCGCAGTTTAAACAAACACAATGTTTGCGGCTTTTGCTGCGATTGCAGACCTTTAATGATCCAAGCTCCCAGCAAAAAGCTTCCCGAAGTGTAAATTTTTTTATTTTATTTTTTACCAAGTTGACCGTGCAAACACACGGTCAACTCTGCTACAGTTGCAGAGTTCACACAGTGTCCAGAAACCGCGACAAAACCGTGCCGAAAAACTGCCCCCACTTCCTGTCGGAGTCCGTCCACGCTACTGTGCACATCCCCGTGCAACCCGGCTCATTATGTGACCACGCCGCGGATACGTCAGGTTAGACGACTGAGCGATGTTGACTGTTGACATGGCGCTAGCTTTGGTACTACCGGTAAGTACACGTATTAGAAAGCAATTTTGTTTCTTGCGTAAACATTTCAGCTCGAGATTGTAGAACCAAAGGTAAAACCGTAATTTAGAAATGTTGCCGATAAAACGCGCTTGGCAAATCTGAGTGCACGCGTGCTCTTCATTTCTCACACATCTCGGCAAATTTCCCAGAAACTTATCGTCAACATTTGTTGCACCATTGTGACGGCGACAGCACGGCTTGCGAGCGACACTGACCAAACTCAAAAGTGACACGACTTGCATGGGGATCACTGCGGATAGTACTGACTGGGTCACGGCTGCTGTGATGACCACTGCACGACGGATGACCACTGCACGGAGATGTGCACAGTAGCGTGGACGGACCCCGACAGGAAGTTTCTCGGCACGGTTTTGTCGCGGATTCTGGACACTGTGTGAACTCTGCAACTGTGACAGAGCTGACTGTGCTTGCACGGTTGACTGCGTACGGTTGACTCCGTAAAAAATTTTCACACTTCGGAAAGCTTTTTGTTTGGAGCTTAGATCTTTAATAGAGTTTTGTTGACTTGTATGATTATACAAAAGCATGTTACTGCAATGGGTGCAAATAAACGTCATGGACTGAAAACCACTGCAAATCGTGGTTGTCTGAGATGAGTGAGTGACTTAGTTATTTAGGGCTTAAAGGTCTGCAATCGCAGCAAAAAGCCGCAAACATTGCGTTTTTATTTTTGAAACTGCGACTCCTTCGAGTGTGCATAATCTAGGCAACTCTGTTACAGTTGCAGAGTTTTCAGCGCTTCGGGGACCCTTATAAAACCAGAGCACGAGTTTGCCGTCATGTTACGAGCGTGGCTGTGCCTCTTGTTTATGTGGAAAAGGACGTTAAACCCCCAAACACCCACCCACCCGCCTCTTGTTTATATTTTGTTTCTATGCTGTAGGATAACAGCTGTACTGTTTTCTTGTAGTTTTAGTGAGACAGAGTAGTCGCTATGTTTAGTTTATATTCTGTTTTAGTACTGGAAATGTGTTTCCCGTGATCTAGAAGTTTCGTTTGTTATCACGAGTATTCGAGAAGTGGTGACCTTGGTTTGACTGTAGCCTAGTTTAGTAGTTTGCCTCGGGCGACGGTATGCACTTAGGGCCTAGGGCTGAGTCGCTCGGATTTCTCGTGCATTTCGCTTTGTTCTGACCTGTTTACGATTAGAAGGTGTTATATAACGCGCCTAGGTTCGGCGGGCAGGTACTTGATTATTCTGGATTCTTCTTTAGTTTTAAAATAGCAATAAGGTGATTCACGCTTTGATTTTTGATTGGTTCTGTTATAAGAGTGGTCCGGAATGTACTAGAATGCCGTTCTGTATATAAGGCCCGGAGATGTTTGCGTGTGTGTGTGTGTGCACGAGAGAAGCTTGTATTTGCGAAGCTTGAAAGTCTTTGTGGCTTGCGCGGCTTTAAGCCCTAAAAACTCACTCACTCACGCGAAGCTTGAAAGTGTTGTGTAACACCAGAGAAGGGCTGTAATAAACTCCATTCGGTTATAACCTTTCTACGCGCTCACGTGTTTTCTGTGAGTGAGAGACAACGTGCGGTCCACAAGAACTCGCTACGTGAGGAAGTGTTCGCCTGTTTATGTCATCGTATTCCCTCGATAAGACGACAGGCTCTCCAACACATCTCCACGCGTAACACATCATATTATTTGGCTTTTGGTCAGTGAGGGAGACACATCGCTACAGTGTCTAGCGGGTGTTGAGTGCTGCATGATCGTTCTCGCTCAGTGTCAAAACGCAAACTGAGCTGTGAAATCAGGCTTTTATTGGGATTTTGGGGACGCTGAAAACTCTGCAACTGTGACAGAGTTGACTGCATGCTATTGCTTGCACGGTCGACTCTGTAAATTTTTTTGACACTTCGGAAAGCCTTTTGATGGGAGCTTAGATCTTTAACGTCGCGCATGCAACAAAGACTGTTTCGCGGCTGCCTGAGATGGGTAACGGAGTGGGTGGAAGGTCACCTGTGTTAAGAACAACCGCATGTGCAGAGAGTGCATCACACAGGCAAAGCTCGGGTAGTCTGCAGTAGTTCGCAAGATTCTGTGAACGTGCATCACGCACGGTCATCTCTGTCACACCTACAGTCTTTGGCGTCTCTGAAACCGTAACACAATCGGACACACAGACATACAAGACAGACGGACAGGCGACGACAGGGTATATAACATTGGCTGACCTTGTTACGCAACCGATTCAAGCACCTCAGAGCGAATTTCGTAATTTCCTCTCGTCTCAGTTCATTATCAACTTACACAATTTTGTCAGTTGTTTGGTACCAGTCGTGCAGGTTGAGTTGTCACCACCACAAACACCACACATGTCCAGCACCAGGCCATCACCGTCGGTACCGTACAGGCCTATGGATTTGTCGTTACACCCGAATCTCTGTGCACACACACACACACACACGCACGCACGCACGCACGCACGCACACACACACACACACGCACGCACGCACGCACGCACACCGATATATGAAAACAAAACCTACCTAGAAAAAACAACAACAAAGAGACCCCCCCCCCCCTCTCCCAGAGAGAGAGAGAGAGAGAGATTTTTTTTTTCACAACGGAAAAAGTTACACGTATACAAACGTCATTTTTAAACTTACCGTTGCGACACTACCATAAAAATAAGAAAATTGAAAAGAAAAAGAGCACACACACACACACACACACACACACACACACACACACACACACACACACGGTTGCTAAACTACCATCAGTTGCTACAGTAATAAGGTGAACTCATAATCAGTAATATATAAACAAGGCAGAGCACGTTTCAAAATTCAAAATCCGTAAACCATACACTAATACGTGTAGTACAAACACATACATTTATACATAACTCGTAATAAAGAGAAGAAAATAAAGGAAGAAAATAAAAATGAAGGAAAACTGTAGAAAAATCTTGGGAGTTGATAGAGAGTTTATGACAGGGACAAACTGGCAAAAAACCGGGGGAGAGAGAGAGAGAGAGAGAGAGCGCTGCCATTGGTCCTATTATCCCCCCCCCACCCCCACACTCACACAAAACACACATACCCGGGGTGAACTCTGCTCAGGCTGGCAGGACAGACGCACTTGCATAGAGCTCTGTCGAAATTTCACTAATTTGGCTAATTAGAAAGCTCCGCGGTCATGTTCATCACTGTCTGCTAATGGATTGATATCCTGCTTAACGGCCGACGGGAAAATGACTTCTTAAGAGATTGCAACTGACGAAAATCGACGAAAATTGTAATCGACATGTGTAGACAGAGACGCAATGAACCGTGAAAACGCCAAGCGCAAGGCTACGGACACGACCGACTCAAGCCAGGGCCGCGTTTCTTAAGGCGAGCGTTCCGAAACGTTCCGGGGCTCTTTGCTATGAAACCGTTTGCACGCAACTTGCCCGCGGCGTGCGGAAAAGGCGCTCGCGCGCGCAGTCTGAAGCAAATTCGCCACGAACAAAAGGTCACGTGGTCAGTTTCTATGTAAACAAAGATGGCGGCGCCCACCGAAGGCCTCGTTGAAGTGGAACTAAGAAATGGCTTGAAATGAATTTGCGGGTGGATGGAGACCTTCTGTCCCAACTTGTAATTGTGCAGAATAGTATACGAAAATAATTTGAGCTAATTGCACCGGGCCGTGGTCGCCAGTCATTCAGGGATATGTTGTGCGTGTTTGTGGGGAAGGAGTGGTCAAAGTGAGTACGTAAGGGTGTCTTACGTCTCCGTTTTGCATCGAGCAGACCATGCATACTAGCGGTATATCATGCTCCAAGCCAGTAATTATTGCTCCACCTCAAAAACGTCGTCTTCTGCGCTCAAAAGATGACTGATAGCTGCGAGCACTAGAGTTTTCTTTTTCCTTTTCAACCTTGCCAACAACCGTGTTCGTGATTCCGCCGCCATTTTGAAAGCACCTTGTTCTAATTGGCCGTTTCCCAACGAGGCAGAGCGACCTCTGCAAGCGCCCGCGAGAGCATTAATTTTGCGTGAGAAACGCGGCCCAGGACCTGTCAACCAGCACTGAGGCTGCACGTGAAAGAAAGACTGACCTACTAAAAGGCTCGAAAGAAAGTTCTCAAAAATCAGCGCGCTCGGGAGGAGCAACCAACGTCGTCTATAAATCACACTTCCCTGTGGTTGAGAAGGAAAGTATGGCGACAACTGGTACTATAGACTCCGATAATGCCGCACAGGACATTACAAATGCGGACATTTTGAAGAAGCTATGTGAAATGTCGGGGCAACTTGACAAGGTGTGTACTACAGTGGAAGAACTGAAAGGCGAAATTTTCGAGCTGAAGGAGGATAATAGTGCGTTGAGGGCAGAGCTTGAAAAATGTAAACAAAAGCTTGAGAGGGCGGAGGAAATGGTGATCGAGGCGAAAACTCAGGCTTCGGTGGCTGAAAGACGTGTAAACGATCTGGAACAGTACGGCATGAGAAACAACGTACGTGTGCTCGGTGTTCCGGAGGCAGAAGGGGAAAATGCGGCGGAATGTGAGGAGAAAGTACTGGCTGTGTTCCGGGGTAAACTTGGTTTGAAGAGCATGGCAAACTCCGACATCGAGGCCTGTCATCGTATTGGGCAACGACAGCAAGAGCAGCCAGGTGGCCGGTCTCAGGCTCTTCCAAAAGCACGCCCAATCATAGTACGCTTCGTCAATAGGAAAGCGGCTGAAACTGTCCTGTACCACAGACGCAAGCTCAAGAGCACCAACTATGTCATCCCAGAGGATCTTACACCGGCGAACTTCTCGTTGCTGGCATACTGCTGGGAACATCCGGAGGTGGAGGACTCCTGGTCCAAACGAGGAAATATCATCGCCAGGATGAAAGGTTCCAAGACGTTCAAACGTATCGAGAAGAGGTCGGATCTTCCAGACCTCCCGCTGGGTGCTTCTACACCATTCAACCCGAGGCGCCGAGGACGACTCGACCGACATGGTGATTCCTCTCATACAAATAATGACAACAATGTGCCTAGGGATAGGTCTGATCTGGAGGAAACATTGGCGAAACATGTGTGAGTACTGTACTCTTGTTTGTTTCTAGCTTTTACCGTACGCCTATGCCTTCGAACAAGTAGATCGATATGTAGCTTGGAACCTAAGTGAATCAAGAGAAAAAAGTCTTTACGAGACTCTGAGCGAGTCATTGAGTAGTGTGATAGAGGAGGGAGGGCGCAGAGCTAGCCTGTAGCTTCTCTCCTGCTCTCACACTTCAAGGCGAACAGCTATTTTCATCACTGACTAGTGGCGCTTCGCCGTACATCTGTAACTTAGCCATATGTTGGTAACTAGCCTACGACACGGAGGCATAGCGTGCGGGGAGGGATAGAAATCTTGCCGCCGACAGTACAAGAGTCATGTTCTATCAAAACACAGTGACTGGTAAGACCACATGGTAGTGTTTACAAACAGTGACATCACGTGACGGGGTGTTGCGATCATGTGACAAGAGAGGTAACTCCTCGGCCAGTCGCGATGGCGGACCTTCGAACGGGTACGGATAGCCACGGTGTCAACGTAGATGTTTCCACAAAGAACAGGTCAGCAACGTGAAGTCAGTAGGACATTAAAATAAGAATACTGTAATAGCGAACATTAACTGTATACAAGGTGTCATTGCCTTTGCGCTTCGCCCTTTCTTTCCCAGCGGCCAGGCGGAGCAGACTGGAGCGGCAGTTCACATGGAATCAACTTTGTTTTGTTTGTGGTTGTCTTTGTGTGTGTGGGTGAGTGTGTGGGTGTGTGTGTGGTACTGGTACATATAACAACTACTTGCGTGTATATCTTCATGTCTATCTGTTTAGATGTTTTTTTGTGAACGTGTGGTTTGTGCCTGGAACCTAAGCAAGCAACAGTTCAGGTCTACTTTTATCTCAGGGTTCTTAGTGCCCTACAACATACTGGTCTACACAGAGCCTCTATGTAATTGTATTAGTTGTAAGAATTGCTGACTACATAATGGCAAGAAACACAGATTTCAAAATATGTACATTTAATGTAAATGGCCTGAACGAGGGTAGCAAAAGAAAGGACATTTTTGATTTCTTAAGACAGCAAAAGCATGATATCTACTTGTTACAGGAAACCCATTTGAAAGAGAATCTCGAAAACTATATAAGATCCAGTTGGGGTTATAACCTGTGGCTTGCTGGAGCAGAGACCAATAGAAATGGGGTGGCAATATTGTTTAGCAATACCTTTGAATATAAGTTGCATAATGTAAAAAAAAAAGAAAAGATCCCAATGGCTGCTACATAATTATGGATATAGAATTCTTAAATAAAAGAGTCACATTAGTCAACTTGTATGGCCCAAGCAGTGGAGATACCCCTGACTTTTTTTAAATACTGTTCATAATCAAATCGAACAAATTGGGAATGATTTCATTCTGGTCGGTGGTGACTGGAATTGTGCATTGAATATGAAACTGGATGCCCGTAATTGTACAAGTGTGTCAAGTCGCCCAAGAACTCGTGCGAAACTAATGGATATGATGAATAAACTTGACCTTATTGATATATACAGGGAATTGTACTCAGATAAGCGTCAGTATTCATGGCGTTGTTTTAATACTATCAAGCAGGGTCGTCTTGACTACTTTCTAATTTCACAAGGACTGCTTCCTCAAGCAAATGGATCGTTTATTAGTCCGGGCCACAGATCAGATCATTCTGTTGTTATTATAGCCCTTAAAAAAGAACAGTTTAAAAGGGACAAACAGTTCTGGAAATTTAATAACTCACTTTTAAGAGATAAAGAGTATGTTGAACAAATAAAAGAATTAATGAGGTGAAAAAGCAGTGTGCAGTGCCAGTCTACAGCCATGATAGTATCCATAAGGTCCCATCAGATAATCTTCAGTTGACAATTTCCGATCAGCTGTTCTTTCAAACACTTCTTATGGAAATACGTGGGAAAACAATTTCTTACTCTTCATACAAAAAAAATAAAGACACTGAAAAGGAGGAGAAACTGATGAAAGATCTAACGCTGCTTGAACATAATGTATCCGATAGTGCTGTTCATGAGATAGATCAACTCAGGGGTGAATTACAGGATCCTAGAAATAAGAAGTTAGAGGGCATGGCAGTTCGTTCTAGAGTACAGTGGCTTAAAGATGGTGAGAAAGCTAGTAGATACTTTTGTAATTTAGAAAATAGGAATTTTGTCAACCGGTCAATGGGTTTCCTAGATACAGGGGATGGCAATATTTTGTTCGCCCAGAAGGACATCCTCCTAGAGGTTCAATCCCGGCTGGGGCCAAATATTCGTGCTGGTTTTTTCATTGTTGCCCCGTCTTTGATATCACCCTATGTGGTGGAAAAGGACGTTAAACCCACACACACACCCCCTCCTAGAGGTTCAAAACTTTTACCAGAAACTTTATAGCCACAGGGATGTGGAGGATGTGGATTTACATAAACTGATACAAAATGCACCCACACTCACACGCGATAATGCTGATGCCTTAGAAGGCGATATAACCTACCATGAAGCTGCCCTTGTTCTGAAAAATATGAAAAATAACAAAAGCCCTGGTCCAGATGGTTTTACTGTCGAATTCTTCAAATTTTTCTTTTCTGATATTGGAAATTGTTTGATTCGTTCTGTTAATGAAGGCCTTAAGCAAGGACAGCTGTCTGTGATCCAGTACCAAGGTGTCATTACTTGTGTCCCAAAGGGTGATAAGCCAAAACAGTTTATTAAAAATTGGAGACCTATATCTTTGTTAAATGTTTCATACCAAATTGTTTCTGCATGTATTGCTAAGCGCTTACAACAGGTACTTCCTAATATTATTCATGGGTGTCAGCAGGGTTTTATTAAGGGACGATACATAGGTGAAAATGTAAGACAGTTGTATGATGTACTTTTGTTCGCTGAAAAAGAGCATATTCCAGGGTTATTACTCATGGTAGACTTTGAGAAGGCGTTTGACAGTGTCTCGTGGGTTTTTATTGAAAAGTCACTCGAATTCTTTAATTTTCCTCAAACACTTATCAGATGGTTTCATACTTTATATGATCATGCTTCTTCCTGTGTTGCAATTAATGGTCAGTACTCTAGCTGGTTCAAGCTACAGCGTGGCTGCAGGCAGGGGGATCCCATTTCGCCCTATATCTACATTATTTGTGCAGAAGTAATGTCACTAATGTTCAGAAGAAATAGTAATATAAAAGGTATTAAGCTGAGAGAACAAGAAGTATTATTGTCATTATTTGCAGATGACACAACTCTGTTTCTAGATGGTTCTGAAACATCATTCAATGAAGCTGTCTACACCCTAGATGCTTTTTCTAGAATGTCTGGACTGAGGGTAAATACTGATAAGACACAAATTGAATGGATAGGGAGCAGAAGGAACTGTCATGTTAGATTTATGAGAGACAAGAATTTTCAGTGGGACCCAGGTATTTTTAAAGCACTAGGAATAAAATTCTACTAATACTTGTGACATCCCCAGTTTGAATTATGCTGGAAAACTGGATGAAATCCAGCGCCTCCTTGGAAAGTGGAGAAAAAGAGAAATTACACCCTTTGGAAAGATCACAATAAACTCTGGTTACTTCTAAATTGACCAATCTTTTTTTAAACTTGCCAGACCCCCCAGCAGAATTCCTAAAGAAGCTTGATCAGATGTTATTTCAGTTCCTATTGGGTGGCAAGAGTAACAGAATTAAAAAGACTACTATTTGTCAATCTTATGAAAATGGTGGATTAAAGATGTGTGACATTTTTTCTTTTGTGGCTACTATGAAGATAAGTTGGCTCAGACGCATAGATTCTGAGTCATGTTTCGCTAGTTTTGTTCGGAACCTGTACCCAGTTCTTAAGAATATTAGCAATGTTGGGGGTGAACATGCAAATGTTATTATGACTAGAATCCACAATCCATTCTGGCAAGATGTTTTTAAGCATTACAAGAAGTTATGTAATGAGTGTATTGTACGCAATGTGGATGACTTCCTTGCTGAATATGTACATTATAATTCTAATATCATTAGAGATAAACATGTGGTCTTTGTCAAAGAATGGGTGGATGCAAATATTATTCAAATCAAGGATCTGGTGAACGATGGCGGTGAATTTTTAACCTACAACAGTTTTAGAGAGAAGTATGCCACAGTCACTGACTTCTTGACTTACCAAGGGGTTGTCCAGGCGATAAAACAATACCAGACAAAACTGGGGTTTAGTAGACTTTCTTCTAATAATATGTTGGACAGTATAACTTGGAGATGTATCCATAGAGGAAACCAGGCAGTAAAAGCCTCCCTTTACCAAGAGGCAGCCTTACCTACAGCAGCTGTCAAATGGAACAACAGTTTTGAAGGTTTAAATTGGAAATCTATTTACTCTAGATGTTTCATTACTACAAAGGATGTTCAAATGAGATGGTTTCAGGTAAGGCTCCTACACAGGATTCTTCCCACAGGGAGGTACTTGTACATGTGTAACTTGGTTGACTCCCCCTTGTGCACTTTCTGTAGACAGGAAACTGAAACTATTGAGCATTTGTTTTGGCATTGCGATATTGTTCAACGATTTTGGAATCAACTTCTAAATGTGCTCATTGTGACAGACTTGTATTCGAAAAGGAGTTAGTCCTCTTTGGAGAGGCACAAAACATTGTAACAGATAAACCACTGGACTCTATTATACTCTTGTCAAAATTTTTTATTTACAAGTGCAAGTTACAAAGTACAATTCCCAGTGTCCAGGCCTTCCTACACCAAATGAAACGTAGATATGAAGTGGAAGAATCAGTTTCGTTTTCGCTCGGTAGAAAATTTGGATTTCTTCAACTTTGGAACCCTTATAAGGCTCTGTTTTCATGAAACCCTAAATTACAGTATAATGGCACGTTAGGAGAAGGGAAACAACTCTTGCGGTCATTACAAAATTATATTCAAGCGAGTTGCTTCCCTTCAATTCGATCCTGTACATGTACAGTCGGGTCCACCTATAACGGCCACCGGATATACCGGACACCGGTTATACCGACAGGGCAAAGGCATTCCCCTGCCGAGGGCCTTCTTTAACATGACCAGAAACTCATCGGTTGTAGCGGCCACCGGTTATACCGGACATCGCTTATACCGGCACCCCTTTCTCGTCCCCAGGGCCCCTTTTCTCCGGATAAAACGGCCGGCGCGCATATTGCATCGATTAGACCGGACACCACTGTCTCCTTTCTTGTCCCAGAGCCTGATATACCGGACACCGACAGCGGTGCGCGCTCGCACTGTGATGACCCAATTCTAGGAAAACTGCTATCGTTCGCTTAAGCTCTAGTTTCGGTTTTCACGTGTTGCTTTAGCCTGTGTGTTCGCTTTCGTTTGCTGCCATATGTAACCGCTAGATCTACAATGGCATCAAAGAAGAGATGCGGGCTCTCGTTAAAGAGAAAGCTGGAGATTCTGGATTTTGTGGAAAAATCAAAGAAATCGAAGAGAAAAATAGCAGATGAGCTTGGTGTTCCAAGATCCACTCTGTACGATATTTTGAAGGAAAAGGACAAATTAGAAGAGAGACGAAATTCTGGGAGTGCCTCGCTGGATACCGTAAAGCATAGGACTGCCAAATATGCAGAGCTGAACAGACGCCTACTGGACTGGCTGAAATTTGCAAGGTAAGTAAATATTCTTTCATTCACTTTTATCAGGGTTCGAATTAAGGGTAGCTGGAAAAGCTGCGTGCAAAACAGGGAAACAGGGTGCACTTACCTTTGTCCGCTTCCAAAAGAATAAATTAATTCAAGAGAGAGAGAGAGAGAGAAACGGGCGGAGGGAGGGGGGGGGGGCTTATTATTCAAGGCCGTCACTCTCCACAAATTAAATTGAAAGAGAGAGAGAGAGGGGGGGGGGGGAGGGAGGGGGTGGTATCTGGTCATCTTGGAATCCAACCGGTCAGCCCGACGAGCACGCGTAGATTTTCCAATTTGCCCAGCGCAGTACAACAATTAACCCATATATACCCATTGTACCCATACGGGGACAGTTTAGATAAACTCAGATTAAACAGAAACCGTTCACAGATGAACAATTTCTGCAGAACAGGTAAGAAGAGACATCACACTATAAGATTTATGATATAGGGAGGTTGCTGTGACGTCATCAAAATCAAAGTTTTCGATTTTTTTTTCAATTTTTCGAAAGCACAAGAAAGCGGAGGAATTTGCTCAACAAGATGGCCACCAGCCCAATATGTTGTTTCCATTCAATGACCTGCTGTAGTCACAGTCGTAGTCGTTGTGTCATGTATGCAGCCCGCGCGCACACGCCGGAACGCAAGCTCTCTGACATCAAGCAAGCTGACATAAAGAAAGTACTGAAAACCCTTATCGTGCCTCTATGCACTTGCAAAAACCCAAACACATGAGGTCGTGTGAGCTCGCCTAGCTGGTTGACGTCACAACTTGTTGGCGTATGCGAGGTTCTACATGGGTGAATGAATTCTTGTAATAAAGTCGTTCCCCTTTGACAGAGTTACTTCCCGCAGACCTGACTGACAGACGATTGCTTACTGGTATCGGAGAAGAGACCCCCTCTCTCTCTCTCTCGCCTTAGACGCGCGCTTGCCCGCGGACGCACGCACCCCCCCCCCCTCCCCCTACACACACACACACACACACATTATGCAAAGACCTTGGAATCAGAAAGACGCGTCACTCCTGCCCTCGTAAGAGAGACATATAGCGGGACAACGCGAAGAGTTGTCTGCCCGCATTAGCGCGCATCCTAGATCTGGCCCCTATAGTGACAGCATGGCGGAAAGTGGAAAGCGATCACAAAAGCATGCAATTGTGTTCTGCGCCGAATTGTTCAAATAACAGACAAATATAAACGGGGAAATACTTCTTTTGGTATTCTTGTTGAAAAACAAACATTTTTTTTTCGCTTTCTTGTGAAAAAAAAGAAAAAGACCTCAAGTGGTACGTGTGCATGCAGTGTAAACTAACAGTAAACACACGCGGCTGACGCAGATACAGCGTAATTTTTTTCTCTGACAACTTTACAAATCACGGTGACTTAAATTGTGCTAGCGTCTACCTGCATCTAAATTCAGAACACACACACAGAACAAAATCATCCGGCTGAACTTCATTCTAACCATTGTAAAACCATATCACAACATAGAATCTGCTGGATCGTCGGTCGCAGATATGATTAATGCTGAGTTAACAGGAAGTATTCAGCGGATGCGTCCATCTTTGGATCTCTCGCACATTCGATCTTTCTGTGTTCCGTACTAGTTTTACTTGAACACATCGAACGAAATGCACTGCGTAGCCTACGTACAGCAGTGAAAGCCAAACTAGATCTTTCTTTCGTCCTCCGGAACTTTGAGAGTACTTATGTTTTCCATAGGCCTAAAACACATGCGAAATATATGGGGGGAGACCACCTGTCAGTCGCTGACATCTTCGTTTTTGTTTATTTTCTTAAAATGTTTTACGGCGGCTAGTGTAGGGTTGGGTCAAACAACTGCGTAGATCTGCGGGATGCGCGCTACAACTCTTACGCGTTGTCCCTCAAAGGGAGGTAAGTGAACTATCTTTATGTTTCCAAGATCTTTGTTGCATTATGCTTCTGAGTGTGAGTCAGTGGCAAAAACGAAACCCACTGAAATTCCCGCTTTCCACATGTCAAGTTGTAGAGACTCTTGCGAAAAGATACTGCATTTCGATGCAAAATAATTTCTAGACCATCCCAGAACATGCTGGTGCAGTAACGTCAGTAGATTACGTCACCTTGGAGAGATTTCGAGCCTTCCAGTAAGTTGAGGAATGTTCTAGATCTTACCTGTTCAGTTCGTAAGCAGCCCTGCACAGCGTTCTGGATTCTTCTTCTTTCATGAATTTGTTCTCCGCGCATATTCTGTTCATAAAGTATTGGAGTTGTAGTCTGTTGTATCCCGTATCATCTCTGCGAGTGCACGATGGTGGCGACATAGCATAAGTAAAATACAACACCACGTCTCCAAACAGAGGAATTCCGAAAGAAAGTGGCGAGACACCCCCAAGAAAAAACAGCATCACGTCAATCAAACATGACGCACTTACTTTACGTCAGTGCGCGTGCGTCTCTTCTTCGATGTTTGTGAGGCGTGTGGCTTGCAGAGGAAATGTGCTGTGAGTACAAATTTTCGAGTCAACTGACGATAACGGCTGCAGTGAATTTTTCTAATTTTTTTGTATATTTTTTATGGCACCCCAGGCTCATTATCTATGTATAGTAGGAGCGATTTTGAGATCTAAAGTGTGTTCACCAGCACTTTCATCAGGTACGGCTTACGCCAAAAGTATAAAAGCGACAACCTCCAAAATTCACTTAGTTGAGAGTCCGTATTCATGCTATCTATGTCCAAAAAATGGAGTGGTTTAGGTAAATATTACGCCTTTAAACGCCAGAAAGCCACTTTTTCTGAAAAGGGCGATAACTCGCAAATCATGTGTGCAATCGTATCTGGACCGGGCCTTCTATTCAACAATCTTGATTCATTTAGAAACCCCAAATTTGAAATCGATCGGTTCAGTATTTTTGGAGAAATAGGCATCTGAACTGGGTTCACATGCAATGTCAATTCAGGCTCGGTTTACATGAAAACTATAAGAGCGACCATTTTCTAGTAGTGACTCTGTTCAGAGTCCGTATTCAAGCTATCTACTGCCAAAAAATTGAGTGATTTAAGTAAATATTACGCCTGTACACGAAAGACAACCAACTTGTCTCAAAAGGGCGATAACTCCCAAATCACGTAAGCAATCATCACACGCTTGAATCGTCTAATGTAACATTTTGATATATTTGGATACCCCAATTTTGAAGCCATTCGGTTGAGTATTTTCGAAGAAACGGGCCCGGACACAATTCACACACACACACACACACACACACACACACACACACACACACACACGCACATCCACACAGACGGCACTCACTGAGGAGGAGAAGTGCGTTCGGAACAGCATACATGCCAGCATCGATGACGCAGGTTTTCTTACGTCATTGTCAGAGTTACACTTGCAAAATCGTCTCTGCGGGAGATCGGCAGTGACGTGCGTTTGTACCACAGATGCTTGCCTATGAACGTGGAAATTTTAGCCCGTCCTATTATGTTGTTTCCATTACTATGGAAACAACATAAAAACGGTGAATATTTTTGTAGTAGGTTCAGAAGCAAAATTAAAGTTTAAATCCTTATCTAAAATCGTTTCCCTTACCCCCCCCCCCCCCACCCGTATGTTCTGTCATTACTTTCAAGTGAATTCTCTAGACACACAGGGGCGGATTGATTATGCCATCGACATGGGTGGGCTTCTAGATCGAGATTTTAGTCAGCCACTCTAGAAAAAAAAGCGAAATGGCGGAGGCTGGGGTGGGGGGATTAGTGCGTCTTATCTAAGAATAAAATACAGTTCTAGATTCAAGGTCATCACTCTCCACAAAAATTAAAAGGTGGGGGGGGGGGGGGGGAGGGAGAGGGTGGTATCTGGTCATCTTGGATATCCAACCGGTCAGCCTGACCAGCACGCGTACATTTTCCTGGTATTGTCCGTTTCAATGCCACAGGTTTACCGGCCGCATCGGTTAACGCCATCTCTCTCTCCCTCCCTCCCTCTCTCTCTTGTCTCTGTTTCTAATAAAAACCGTTGATGTTGCAGGTCTCAGAACATCCCAATCAGTGGCCCAGTGCTGAAGATTAGAGCAAACAAGATTGCTGAAGACCTTGGAATCCAAGACTGGAATTGCAGCGACGGCTGGCTTACACGATGGAAGAAACGGAACAACATCGTCTCTAAGGCGGAGAGCGGTGAAAGGGGATCGGTTGATGAAAAGGCTACTGATGGATGGGTGCGAAATGTTCTCAAGCCTCTTTTGGCTTGCTACGAGGCAAGAGACGTCTTCAACGTGGATGAGACAGCTCTCTTCTGGAGAATGCTGCCAGGCAAAATCCTTTGCTTTAACGGGGAGAGATGTATTTGGGGCAAAAAATCCAAAGACAGAATAACTGTAATGGTTTGTTCAAATATGAATGGAACCGAGAAACCGCGACTTCTCACCATCGGGAAATTCAAGAACCCGAGGTGCTTTAAAGGCATAAAGAGGCTGCCTGTTCAGTATGAGGCAAACAGCAAGTGTTGGATGAATGCTGATATTTTCAAGGACTGGTTGCAAAATTTTGACAACAAGATGGTACAGGAGAAACGCAAGGTGTTGCTGGTTCTCGACAACTGCACGGCACACAAGCTTCCACCATTGAGGGCAACAGAGGTCGTGTTCCTTCCGCCAAATGCTACCTCAAAATTGCAGCCATGTGATGCAGGAATGATACAGAACTTAAAGGTGCACTACCGGACAATGAAGGTGCATCAACTCACTGATCACATCGACGCAGGAGGCACTTCTGAAGACTACCAGTTCAGTCTCTTAGATGCCTTGTGTACTATCCAGCAAGCATGGGAAAAGGTCACGCCAACCACCATTGCCAACTGTTTCCGCCATGCCGGATTCCATGTTGATGAAACAGAAACCACCAGTGTTGACTCAACAGAAGATGTCCTCCCAGAACTGGATCCACTGGTCTCCAAGCTGGCGGAGGAGCATGGCATATCCTCATCCGACTATTTCTTTGTTGATGAAGATGTCGCAACAACTGCACCTTCCTCCGATATTCCTTCAACAAGTACGGCAGAGGGGATCTCTTTAGAGCCGAAAGTTGAAGAACTGGACTCAGACGAAGATGATCTTGGAGAACGCGAAATAGTGTCCAAAGTGATGGTTGTGGATTGTTTGCAGAAAATCGAGCAGTATTCTCTACAGGCAACTTGCAATTGTTGTGACAGCGCCCTACGCGACCTGAAAGCAGCCATGGATAAACACTTTACGTTTTGCCAAAAAACGACAAGAAAAAATAGCATCCTACTTTCAGAAGAGCAAGCCAAATGAGGGAGGTTCATCCGACCGTCACACCCCTTCTCCTGCAGACCGTCACACCCCTTCTCCTCCCAAAGAAGGCCCATCCAAACCTCGCAGCCCTTCTCCTCCCAAAGAAGGCCCATCCAAACCTCGCAGCCCTTCTTCTCCTCCAAAAGATAGGTGTCGCTGTACACTTAGTGAGGCAACAGCCCCTCCCTCATACCCCATCTATGGCTTTTTGTCTCCCCTACTAGCCAGTGCAGGAAGACGGGTGGATTATGTTAAAATGGACGGTAACTGCTTTTTCCGATGCCTCTCCAAAGAAATGTATGGCACAGAAGAGTACCACTATATCTTCAGAGAGTCAGTGTGTAACTTGATTGACAAAACCCCGGCTGTTTTTGCGCAGTACATCGACGGTGCCGACACAAGATCGCATGCGGAAAAAATGAGAAAGCTTGGCAAGTGGGCTACCACATGCGAGATCTACGCCAGTGCCGCTCTTCTGCAGCGAAAGCTGTACGTGCTGACCCCTATTCCCGGTCAAAAGCAGAGGTCAAACAGACCAGACTTATCTTACCGCTGGCTTCTGTTCTCTCCACTGAAGCTCTGTGACAGAGGAAGGGGGACCTGCATACTTGACACTGTGCAATACTGACGGCAACCACTATGACCGTATTACACCATCAGTCGCCGAGTGCAATTGCAAACTTCCACCCCCAGTGATCATCTGTCAGGGAGACTCAATCGTTCTTGATATCAGTTAGGCTGAAGAATGAGAAAACAGGCGCCGACCTTTTTAGGCCCAAAGACCTCATGATTGCGCAGAACACTTTTCAATTACTCCCAGAGTGTGCTGAACTAAAAATTACTCTCTCTCTCTCTCTCTCTCTCTCTCTCTGTGCGCGCGCGTGCTTGTGTGTGTGTGCGTGTGTAGTGTGTGTGTGTGTGTGTGTGTGTGTGTGTGATGGGCTTTTCAACTATGTCATGTTCTTTGTACTGCCGCTCAAGTATTCTGTGTGAAGGACGCGTGTTCTATTTTCTCAATTCTTACGGACTATATTATAATATAAGACAAGAGAGAGAGGAAGTACTTGTTTTTATACACGAAGATATGCCCATAGTTTTGAGGACGTTTGTCAGGCATTTTGACAGAACAACCTATATGAAAGCCGTACATGAAAAGGTGGTGTTTGAAAGCGATTACGAATCAGTATTTCCAATACTATTCAGTACAGGAGAACAAGTTTTTTTTTTTGTTTTTTTTTTACATAGTTTGTTCTGAATCTTGTAACTCATCATGTACGATTTTATATGTAAGATTTCAAGGCAGACAGATCAAGTACTGCAAAGGAAAAGATTCTTGTTCTTTTTTCTCTCAAATTTACGTGCAGAAATTGCTCAAGTTTAACATAATCTCTCTTGGCATAGAGTCAGAATTTTAGTTTCAGCAGTGAGTCTACACGAGACTCCATGGTTTCAGAAACTGTAAACAAAGATTTTATCACAAAAATTGTTTTGTTACAGAACGCAAGGAATGGTTTTAGAATTTAGATAACTTTTTTAAAAACAATTATTTCATGCCGTTAGTTGCATTTCAGTCTGCATTTTAATTTGTGTTATCCATTTATTTCGCATTTTTGTCTGTAAGCCTTTCAGCGTTCAATGTTTCCTTTAGGGAATTAAAGGTTTTCGCCATAGATGTTTGCAAAATAGTGTGAACGTGACTATTTTTGTGTAATTCCAACCAGTATGGACGCATTACCAGCTATTCACGACTTTTTTTGGAATGTGTACACGGTACAGTAAGGCTAGCTGTCCACAGGCTGTGGGGCAGCTGGCAGGGCCAGCAATGAAAACTAAAATTGATATAATTGATAAATCGTAAGTGTTGCCGTGATCGTCTCTCTCTCTCTGTCTGTGTGTGTGTGTGTGTGTGTGTGTGTGTGTGTGTGTGTGTGTGTGTGTGTGTGTGAATAAAAAATTAACTATGAGTTTTATTTTATTTTCATCTAAATGTCTGATCAATGTCAGTTAAATCGTGATTTTGAACGTAAAACGAATTAGGTTGTAAACACTAAACGATACACACGCACGCACGTTCGCGCGCACGTTCATACGCACGCACACACGCACGCTCGCGCGCAGAGAGAGAGAGAGAGTGTGTGTGTGTCCGTCATTTGCGGAAACATCGGATATACCGGAAAATGTCCGTAATATACGGAGACATCGGATATACCGTCCACCAGGACAAAAGTGGCCGCTATATCCGATGTGTTGTTTATACCGGACATAGGATATAGCGGCCACCAAAGTTCATGTCCCTAGGGTGGCCGCTATAACCGGATTTTACTTTACACAGACGGTACAACTGCACACCGTGTGGGTATGGGTGTGTGTCTAATGTGGGTTTTTTTTTTTTTTTTTTTTTGGGGGGGGGGGGGGGTTGTTTGTTTGTAGTTGTTTGTTTTGTTTTTCTTTGTACAAAATCTTGTGACCAGGTTTTTTTTTCTTTCACGTAATATGTGAACGTATCTGTATGTCACATTAAGTATATGTATTTATGTACATGTAAAAAAAAAAAAAAGACAAATAAAAAAACAAAACAACTAGAGAGGCAGAAGCCTCCATGGCTCCCTTGTGACAAAGGTCAAGGTCATTCACAAAAGTATGTTTGTAGAGCTCTTATCACTATCCAGTATCATGCTAAGTGATGTGTCTGGCGCTCTGAGTTCCTGGCAATATTACAATTTTCCCCAAAACAGTTTGTACAGCCTTGACCTTTGGTCAAAGTCATTCAAAAGAGATCTCATCAATGTCTATCATCATGCCAAGTTTGATGCCTCTAGCATTTGTAGTTCCTCCGAAAACAGTAATGTTAAAATTCACAACAGACAGCTTTAATGACCTTGACCTTCAGTCAAGGTCATTCAGAAAGGTAGGTCTCATTACTGTCTATCATCACGCCTCATTTGGTGCCTCTACTGTTTGTTGTTTTGAAGAAAAGGCCAAGGTTAAAGTTTCCAAAAAAAAAAAAAAAAAAAAACCGCTTGCATGACCTTGACCTTGACTAAAAGTCACTGAACACAGGTATGTCTGTAAAGGTGCTGCCAATGTCAATCATCGCACATAGCTTGATGCTTCTGATTCTTCTAGATACTGATAAAATGCAAATGTCAAATTTCCGAACACTGTTTCAATGACCTTGACCTTCAGTCAAGGTCATTTAAGATGGTATGTGTGCATAGGTCTTATCACTGTCTATCAGCATGCCAGGTTTGGCACCTCTGCTGTTCATTGTTTCTGAGAAAATGCCAATGTTAAGGTTTCACAAAACTATCTTGTACGGCCTTGACCTTGACAGAAGGTCACTGACTACATGTATATCTGTAAAGTTCTTATCAATGTCTATCATCATGCAAAGTTTAAAACCTCTGGCATTTGTAGATTACGAGAAAATGCCAATGTAAAATTTTTAAACAGAGAGCTTTAGTGACCTTGACCTTGGGTCAAGGTCATTCAAAATGATATGTTTTGAAAGGTCTTGTGCTAGTCTATCAGCATGCCAAGTTTGGTGCCTCTACTGTTTGTAGATTCTGAGAAAATGACAACGTTAAAGTTTTCTGGACACACACACACACACACACACACACACACACACACACACACACACACACACAGACAGACAGACAGACAGACGACGGAGGGTTAATACATAGACTCCCATTGTTACACAAGGGAGCCAAAAAACACACATACACCCCCCCCCCACACACACACACACACGATCTCACACACACACACACACACACACACACACACACACACACACACACACACACACACACACGGAGAGCCTATTTTTACACCACAACTTTATACTCACGGTGCATACGCCGCGCATGCAGTGGTAATGAATGCCGAACAAATACTCGTCAAATTGCTCATTTTCTGAACACGGTGTGCCATCAGGCATAAACAGCAAAGGAGTTCTCTTGTTTTTTTTATTGTTACAGTACGCTGCACACGTCGCCGTAACTGTGAATTCACAACGCACGCACGCACGCACACACACACACACACACACACACACACACACACACACACACACACACCGATTTACATTACACAATCGCACATTTTCTTTACAGTACACGCACTTCGCAAACAAGCATTATAATAAAGTGGCTGATTGATTCACTGATTGATAAACGCGTTTGTCAAGTTTCAAGTCATACTTCAATATCTGCGTAGCAGAAGTTTCTTGTGACAGCTATGCAGAAAAGCACCGAAGCACAGAAAGCAAATGGAGGCAAAAGACGAAAACAAACAAACAAACAAACAAAAACCCAGTTATTCAATGTTCAAGAACTTGACTGACAGAGGAATAAAAATAATAATAATAAAAATTCTAGTTAAGCGCGCTCCATAAACACCATCTCACACATAATTATTCTCTCTCTCTCTCTCTCTTCTCACCGGATGTATCGTGATGCGGGTAGCGCAGGCTCCCGCCGTAAATGTATACTGGACCAAAGGTGCTGGGTGGTAGTATATACCGCAAAAAAAGTGTAGCGCACATGTAGGCTACACGGTCGTCCTTTATCTCTTGGAAACTTTTCCCTTGGTCACCAGGACACGGCTGTCACAAACGCAGTAATAATGAAGACCCTAGATACTTATCTACGGTCTTTGGTAATAAAAATTGCTAGTTAGGCAGAAGCCTGCTTGGCTCACCTGTGAAAGTAGCCAAGGCCATTCAAAAGAGTTTGTAAAGGTCTTATCACTGCCTATCACATTAGGTGTCTCTTGTGTTCGGAGTTTCTGAGAAAATTCCATGGTCAACATATATGACCTTGACCTTGAGTCAAAGAAATTTAAACAAAATATGTCTGTAAAGATCCTATCAATATCTATTACCTTGCCAAGTCTGATGCCTCTAAGGGAATATTAAATTTCACAACAGACAGGTTTAATGACTTTGACTGAAGGTGACTTAAGAGTAAGGTTTGAAAGGTCTTATCGCTGTCTATCAACATGCCAAGTTTGGTGCCTCTGCTTTTTGTTGTTTCTGAAAAAATACATACATCAAATTTTTTTCAGTTTTTTTGTTTGTTTGTTTGTTTGCTTGCTTTTTTTTTTTGGGGGGGGGGGGGTGTTCAACAAACAGCTTGTATGGCCCTGACCTTCACTCAAGGTCACTGAATGCAGGTACGTCAGTAAATGTTTTGTCCATGTCTCCCATTCAAAAGTTTGATGCCTCTGGTATTTGTAGATTCTGAGAAAATGCCACAGTTCTAAACGGACAGCTTCAATGACCTTTACCTTCACCTTCCGGACAACAGAATTGTCTCCCTTCCACAATCATTACTAGTCACCGCAGATCAGTGAACACAACACTTTCAAGTTTTAATGTTCTTTTAATGCATTAAAATAATTCCTAAAAGGTCAATGTTGACGTTATGACAATCTCTCTCTCTCTCTCTCTCTATATATATATATATATATCGACCGATATTGTGCATCACTACACGGAGCCGGGGTGGTCGAATGGTAGAGCGTTGGACTTCTAATGCTCGGGTCGTGAGTTCGATCCCGGCTGGGGCCAAATATTTGTGCTGGCTTTTTCACCGTTGCCCCGTCTTTGATATCACCCAATGTGGTGGAAAAGGACGTTAAACCCCCAAACACCCACCCACCCCGCATCACTACACTGAATGTTTAGTGTGTACTCGCTCCCATATTTCTCAAGAAATGCCAGTGTGCTCCTCGACATGCATTTCTGGAATGCTGTTCAGCTAGTATGACAGACCAAGGTCAGTCAAAAGGGCCAGTCTGGAAAGGTCTTTATCATTGTCTATCCTCGTGCAAAACTTCGTGCCTCTGATTTTTGTAGTCCTGAGAAAATGCCAAAGTTACATTAAGTTTGTCACATACGACGGACGACAGATAAGCGACAGACAAACGACGGAGGGCTAAAACACAGGCTCACACTCTTTACACATGTGAGCCCCCCCCCCCAAAAAAAAAAAAAAAAAAAAAACAAAAAACAAAAAACCACAAAACAAAACAACAACAACAACAAGATCAACAACAACAAGATCATCAACAACAACAACAACATCAACAACAACAAAACAAAAAAACTTACATCCTTGTTGCACAGTACAGCCTTGAACCTTGACCCTATGCATTTTTCCCTTCTAGAAGAAAATGAAGCAGAACACACACACACACACACACACACACACACACACACACACACACACACACAAGTATGAGAAGATGAATTCCACCTACGATCTCGGAGGACTGCCACAGGAGCTTCAAGGCAGCTAAAAAGGATACCGGATGCATTGGCGGGAAATTGAAACCTCATAAAACATACAAGTCTCAGCGCAGCTGTATTGAATGAAAGTAAACAAGCAGCACCGGTCCGGGGACAACTAAGGCTCAGGTCACACAGGCCGAACAAATATCGAACAAACACCAAACACGTCTCTACACGTTCCCCCTTGTGACATGAAATATCGAGACGCACACGCACGCACGCACGCACACACACACACACACACACACACAATTTTTTTTCCGAAATACTAGAGTTACCAGGAGTGGTTTTGGCTGCTTTTGACATTGGTGTGTGTGTGTGTGTGTGTGTGTGTGTGTGTGTGTGTGTGTGTGTGTGTGTGTGTGTTGGCGACTGAGTTGAAAGTAAGTATTATCACTTATTTATACCACTCTACCACTATTACAGGTCATGGTTTAAAAATCCGTAATCCACCACACGTGGTTTAACTTTGTACCCATGAAACTCACACGTGAATTATAATTTATATACCTAAAACGTACCCATGCATCGCTGCGTAGGAATACAAGTTTCAGCTGTCGTCTGTAAAAATGGAAGCTTCAGACTTTGATCTGACTTTGAATTGAATCGACTCAGACCGCTGTCGGTTCCTAGCCTACAACGGGTCACTATAACACGCGCCGGTTCGAATCCCTGAGTAGACTCCAGCGAGAGAGCGAGGGTCTACACCAACGGAGAAAATGCCGACCACTGTCCAGTGTCCCTCTGCCTAAAGCACGCCTCTCAATTATTGCGTCCGAAGGCAGCGTACATGCCAGTCAGCCCTTTCTATCTAGGAAGAAGGGGGCATGTTGTAAAAATAAAATGTTGAAATAAGCACTCTTGTGTAGATCATGCACCAACAGCGAGAAGTGTTCAAGATCCTTAACTCCAGTATCAGCGTCTGTACCTCAAATGTGCCCGCCACTCGCACTGAATCAGATCATACGGCTTGCGCCGAGAACCGTCAGGATTTCAGTTTCCCGCCTTGCAGCTTTTGGCCATAGTGCACGGAAACAACATTAACATCAGTGACGGAAATGTTTCACTCAAATACGAACAGTTTACGCTGCTTTGTGTGTCGCGCACACTCTATTGTTGTAGTCATTGGGATTGTTATTGTAAAAATTACACAAAGTTACCGTTACGACATCTGTTTCCTTACGGACTGTGTTTACATTTCCAGTTGAACCGGCAGTATGTTTTTGTGTTCGATTTGTGTTCGTTGTTGTTTTTGTTGTTGATTTTGTCGTGTTGTGTTGTTGTTGTTGTTGTTGTTGGTGATGGTGGTGGTGGTGGTCTTCGCTGCTTGGTAAACGTTTAGGTGACTTAAGGCTTGTTTCCATGCATCCGTTTTTGCTGACCGGCAAACCGCATCCGGCAAACCGGCAAACCAACGAACAAGTAAAGAAAAAGAACGACTGTACCCATGTTCCGTTCCGTCAATCCGTTAATCCGTTTATCTGCCCGTTTAACATGTCCGGCAATGGCGAACGGTTGCTCTTCCGTTCCAAAGCAAAAACGGATTGCCGTGCCGGGTGATGGGAGATAATTCTCGGAGAAAACTCTGTGCTATATTCTCCCGCCATTTTCATTTTTCAACATGAAGAATGGAAAATACGACGCCGGTGTCATAGAGAAACTTATTAATATTGTGAGGCAACACCCCATGTTGTATGATGCAGCCGACGACAACTACAGCAACCAAAAACAAAACACCACCAAAACACCCTGTTGAACCACCCTTGATTGCACTGGCGCCATGCTTGCACACAAAAAAAGGAAAATATGGCGGGAAATCTATTGCACCTCCCAGTTGACGAACAGAGAGGCTGGCGGTATAAACGGTGAACATGGAAACAGACAGCCCGTCATACGGCAATCCGTTTTTCCAGCAAGTGACGGTTTGACGGATTGACGGATGTCTTTGCCGCCTTGCAATGGGGGTCATTGAAAAAGGAACTACTTCTTAAGCGCATGCAACACGGGATGTAAAGTTCCTCGAGCACGAAAGTACACAGACTGCGTGCCTGTGCGAAGCAGCCGCTTGGCCGGAATGCCGATGTCAGCTTTCAAATCAAAGAAATGCTGGTATGGGCGTGGTATAAATAATTTTCCCAACTCTGTGCCCCCGATTACGGAAAATTAACCACACTCGTTTGTTGATTTCGACCGAAAACCTGCTCGTTAAAACTCGCAGTTTTACGGTCGAAATCAACAAACCCGTGTGGTGTATTTTTCGCAAGCGGGGGCACCTCATTGTGAGACAGAGAGAATGACAATGAAAATGACAATGGCAATGACAATAATCTTTATTTTTCAACGGTAAAAGTTTGGCAGAAATACCATGTTCGAACATGCCATTGCTAAACTAAAAGAGAATATGAGCAAAGGAAGAAAACTCTATAAGCTACAGGAATATAGGGGGGGGGGGGGGATGTAGGAACAAGTTACGCATTTAAACTCAATGAAAACAGAGAGAGAGAGAGAGAGAGAGAGAGAGAGAGAGAGAGGTCGAACCGTTTGACGGAACATTCTCTAGACGCCACTCTCAGACCAGTACCACAGACTGCACTGCATTCTTTGTCGTAATCTGACCATCTGGAAAATGGCGCTTCAGGCATATCGTCTTCAAGGTGAAGTGTTGCAGTTGTAGCGTTCATCGGTACGCATCCGTTCGGTTTGCTGCAGAACTGCAATAACCGAATCACCAGCAGTGAATGTAAAAGTAGGAATACCAATATCGCATTTCCAAGTGTTATCACGACTGTCTGGAACTCCTTGCCAATCGAACTCCGTCTTCAGACCTCACTGCCCCTGTTTAAATCCCATTTGAAGACCTTTCTCTTCCGCCAAGCATTTGATAGTTAAACCTCCGTTAAGTCTGTCTGTGTGAACCATGAGCTCGTCGCTCTGCCAAATTGTATGTAAGAGGGATGTAAAATTTAATTGTACGTAATAGGGATGTAAATTGTAAGAGGGAATGTAAATTGTGTGTGTACGTGCGTGCGTGCGTGCGCGCGCGCGCGCGCGCGTGTGTGTGTGTGTGTGTGTGTGTGTGTGTGTGTGTGTGTGTGTGCGTGCGCGCGCTTTCAACGCAGCGAGTCCTTGTAATTTGGAGAGCATCGCTGTATATAAAAAAAACTGTATATTATTATTATTATTTATTATCATTATTATTATACAGCCATCCATCGGATCGACCTTGGAAGTACTTGCACACCACATTTCAACACAACCACCGGATGAATTCTAAGTGTATAGTAACGGTATAGTAACGGTACTGTTTGTTCCAGCTTACCATGTCTTTGCCGCACTTTCTTCCTTGCAATCCACCCGAGTAGTCCCAATATCCCACCCCAAACTCGTAGTTTAATGGATCGACCACGTTGCAAGTGATCTCAACACAGGGCTGGAACAGACACCCTTTTATTCAACTACTTTGGTATCTCTGTCGAGAAATCCGGGCAGCTTCAAGTTCAAGTTTAAATTATTTCATTTATCCCTCATGGGGCAATTCAATGTTCGGGTGGGCTCTAAAATAATATAAGAAACGCTATTAAGAAGAAAGCAAGAAAGAAACTCTATATACAGCCTTAAATGATACATCACTAATAAATAAACCAATTCGGGAAAACGCGTCGCTGCTGCGCTGTGCCACCCAGCCTGCTTTGCCCCTTATTTTTGTTTTGTTGTTTTGCTGTTGGGGGGGGGGGGGGGGGGGAGGAGACAACGGACGGACCCGGAGAGAAACCTCCGACCAGCAGCCCGGTACTGATGTGACGTCGCTAACTGCAGACAGATCGCAGAAACTGATGATAACTGGGATACATCACTAATTTGGTAATTAAATCACAATGATAATGTTAACACGCCTCCACCTAAGGATTTGTTGACCAACAAAAGCAGCAAACATAACGGAGTTTAATAATTTGCGTTCCGTGATAGTTTAATAAGAACTCCCGAACTAATGCGGTGCTGACCTTGACCTCGAGTGCGCGCGAGGTACAGGCGCGTGATTTGCGGCAGAGGAAGTCTGCAGATTTCACAGAGAAATCACAGATATTTCTACTGTTTTCGCTGCAGCTGCTAATCCCACAAAAGCCGTGTTCAGTATAACTAGAGAGGCAGAAGCCTCCACGGCTCCCTTGTGACACAGGTCAAGGTCGTTCACAAAAGTATGTTTGTAAAGCTCTTATCACTATCCATTATCATGCTAAGTAAAGTGTCTGGCGCTCTGAGTTCCTGGCAATATTACAGTTTTCCCCGAAACAGTTTGTACAGCCTTGACATTTGGTCAAGGTCATTCAAATGAGATCTCATCAAAGTCTATCATCATGCTAAGTTTGATGCCTCTAGCATTTGTAGTTCCTCCGAAAACAGTAATGTTAAAATTCACAACAGACAGCTTTAATGACCTTGACCTTCAGTCAAGGTCATTTAGAAAGGTAGGTTTCACTGCTGTCTATCATCGTGCCTCGTTTGGTGCCTCTACTGTTTGTTGTTTTGGACAAAATGCCAAGGTTTAAAGTTTCCCAAAAAACGCATGACCTTGACCTTGACTAAAAGTCACTGAACACAGGAATGTCTGTAAAGGTGCTGCCAATGTCAATCATCGCACGTAGTTTGATGCTTCTGATTCTTCTAGATACTGAGAAAATGCAAATGTAAAATTTCCGAACACTGTTTTAATGACCTTGACCTTCAGTCAAGGTCATTTAAGATGGTATGTGTGCATAGGTCTTATCACTGTCTATCACCATGCCAGGTTTGGCACCTCTGCTGTTCGTTGTTTCTGAGAAAATGCCAATGTTAAGGTTTCACAAAACTATCTTGTACGGCCTTGACCTTGACAGAAGGTCACTGACTACATGTATATCTGTATAGTTCTTATCAATGTCTATCATCATGCAAAGTTGAAAACCTCTGGCATTTGTAGATTACGAGAAAATGCCAATGTAAAATTTTCAAACAGAGAGCTTTAGTGACCTTGACCTTGGGTCAAGGTCATTCAAAATGATATATTTTGAAAGGTCTTGTGGTTGTCTATCAGCATGCCAAGATTGGTGCCTCTACTCTTTGTAGATTCTGAGAAAATGACAACGTTAAAGTTTTCTGGACACACACACACACACACACACACACACACACACACACACACACACACACACACACACACACAGACAGACAGACGACGGAGGGTTAATACATAGACTCCCATTGTTACACAAGGGAGCCAATAAAAGGGTATGTAAGATCGCCGGGGCAAAGGGGGAAAAAGCATTGCAGCAGACGACAGCGGTCCCGCCGGAATGTGTATAACGAGATGAGGAGTGCGGGGAGTGCTCCTTATTTCCCACATGAGCCTACAACTTTCTGCAGTTAGCGACAGTCTGCAGTTAGCGACGTCACACCGGTACCCAGGTATGTGATACCAGGAAAAATCCGGTATCACATACAACAGCTTTACTTGGGCTCGACCAGGGGAGTGTGTCTCGATCTTCCCGCCATTTTCACTGACGCAGCAAACGGTAGTGTAGAACGACGTAAAGATGTGACGTCAAGATGTGACGCATATATATGGCGTTTTTGTTGGAAGGTCAGTGACCAGAGAAAGTCCGGCCTTACCGAATCTACTAAGTGGGGTGAGTGTTTGGGGGTTTAACGCCCTTTTCCACCACATGATACGGGTTATATCAATTCAAAGACGGGGCAACGATGAAAAAGCCAGCACAAATATTTGGCCCCAGCCGGGATACGAACTCACGACCTGATCATTAGAAGTCCAACGCTCTATCATTCGGCCACCCCGGCTCCCCATCTACATTGTATTAAGAATTAACCGAGCACAATCTAATATTTTAATGCATCAGTCGAAAGCTTGACGATGAGTACAATGCAAGCGAAGTAATGATAATAGTATTGTATATGCGCTTTCCTCAGTTTCATGAATCGGCTCAAAGCGCCGCGAACTGAACCCAACACGCACGTTCACGTGAATTACACGCATTCTCTCACACACTGGATATAAACACATTACAATCACGTGGTGAGAAGGGTCAGCTCCGCTATTACACCTAATTATACCTAAATCGTATCCGATGTATCCGACTGATGTTAACAGAGGCAATTAAGAACGCAGCGGGTCGGGGCCTGAAAAAAATTTAAGCAAACTACGATTTATCTGACTACGAATGAAGCGGATTCCACTAGTATTTTCCTCATCTAGACCCCTGCCGGAGAAATCGTGGATGACACACGGTGGCCATCGAAGACACCAAAAATTGCTAGAACGACGAAGCTTTTATGACTCACGTGTGAACTCGGCCGCTACTACAGGTCGCTCAAAAAGATATTCAACCCAGCAATGTGAAAGCGGAAAATTTTCTGCCAAAACATTGATTTCCGAAACTGTCGCCAATCCCTGTGGTCTTGATCTGTGAAGTCAAGGTCATCCAAACAGGCTTGAACAGTAGGCCTTTACGGATGTATCAAGTCTGGGCTACCTGGGGTTCACTGTTGCTGAGGAAATGCATAAACATGACCTGTTTTTTAAAAGTTCACCACGACCCTGTGACCTTGACTTTTAAGAGGGGTCATTTGAAATGTCATCTTTGGAAGTGCCATCGTGCCAGGTTTGATATTCGTCTTACATACAGCTCCTAAACAAAACAAAACAACAACAAAACAACATCAACAACAACACCCCTCCCCCAAAAAACAAAACAAAACAAACAAACAAACAAACAAAAAACAAAAACAACAACAAAACACAAAACACACAAAAAAACAAAACAAAAACAAATAAAAACAAACAACAACAACAAACCCAACAAAACAAACAACAACAACAACAAACAAACAAAGCAACAACAACAACCAACCAACCAACCAACCAAACAAACAAAACAACCAAAAACAAAACAAAACAAAATTTAAAAAATTGTCAAACACACAGACGACAGAAGACGGAGCGTTATTACAAAGACTCACTTTGTTGCACACCTGAGTGTATACAGACCACCGTGGTCAGGAAGGAGCCCGTACTTATTTCTTTCCTCGTAGTAACGGTTTTTTATCTAGCTATCTGTGTACTTTAAAATACACAAACTAAACACATGACAGTACACTCCTTATCACAAACTGTAAAGTACACGAAAGCATAGTTTTAGTACCTTTTTGGCTATGCGATTTCTTGCGCCTTATGGCCTTATGAAATCACATCTCTCTCTCTCTCTCTCAAGGTTTGGGTTTTTTTTTTTTTGGGGGGGGGGGGGGGGCTTTTCTGTTTTAAAACTGTAAAAACATCGCCTCAGATTTATTTGCATTGCTCACCTATCACATCCTTTGTTTCCCCCCCCCCTCCCCCCCCCCCCCTTTTTAAGTTGTTTCTCTATAGAGAAACAACTTTATGAGACGGGGCAGATTTTGCTACGCGCAGCAGCAAGTTTCAGTGATACAAAACAAGACTGTGACGTTTCTCCACACAATACTTACTTTCACGCACACAGTGACGTAACGAAATCTGCGTCATAGATACCTTACGTGCACACTATGCTGCTGCGTTCTTTTTGGCGGGAGTGACGTGTGTGTGTCTGTGTGTGTGGACGGATGTAATGATGGCTATCTCCTAAACCACCTCGTTGGAGGCCTTTTTACTTTGAGATAAAATGGGAATTCACCTTCTCCAGAGCTACCTTTCACGATTTTTAGCCTGCCGCATTTTCAGAAGAGTTATCGCCGATTTTAAAAAATCGGTCATGTTACGAATTTTTTCGCAAAAAATGTTCAAATGGCTTCATTTTCTGAATTGGGAAGATCATCCAATTATACTGCCTGTTTTCGTAGCACAGCTATGTAGCTCTGACAGGTTTTGTGTAAGAAAAATATTTCCGAGGTAGGGGTGGTTTGCATATAAGGCCAAATATCTATGAAAAGACTCCTTCAAATTACTGATCATTCCGGTATTTTTGTCACTTGTGACAACTGCACATATGACATGAACTACTGCACTATTATAGCTTTAGTATTAAGAATAACAGAGCTTTTAGATAAACACGTTTCTGCGAGAAGCGCCGGTCAAAAAAGTTCCAATTTTGCAATTTCGTAAGTACAAACCAAGGCACTTAAGTCCACGTTTCATCAGCTCTCTAGATCTTCCAGATTTTATGTCAAAATTAATTCAGTCACGGAAGTCACAAAAGTAACAAGGAAATCACAAGATATGTAGAAGTATCGTCTGTCAGACGAGCAGCGTGAGGCTGGCGTCAAATGTTTGGTTCGCAGACGAAATCTGCAAGTATCGCCACTGCTTCCGACATTTCATGAGCCCTCTAGATCTTCCAGATTTCATGTGAAAAATAATTCAGTCGGAGAAGTCACAAAGCCAACAGGGAAATCACAAGACATGAACAAGCATCCTCAGACGATCTCAGTGCTAGAGGCTGACGTCGAAAGTTTACTTCACGGAATTGACGTCATCTCTCTCTCACTCTCTCTGTATGACGACCTGCCTGGGCTGACGTCAAATGTTTAGATCACGGAACTGACGTCTCTCTCTCTCTCTCTCTGGGGAGCCAGGGTGGCCGAATGGTAAAGCGTTGGACTTTCAATGCTTGGGCCGAGAGTTCGAATCCTGGCCGCTGGGGCCAAATATTTGTGCTGGCCTTTTTCTCGTTGCCCCGTCTTTGATATCACCCTTATGTGGGGGAAAAGGACGTTAAACTCCTAAACACCCACCCACCCACCCTCTCTCTCTGCCTCTCTCTCTCTCCCTCCCTTCTTCCCCCACCCGGCCTCACCCCCAGTCACGTGGCTAATCGGTCGAGGTCGTAGAGGATCTAGTGTCATTGGTAG
>JACVVK020000021.1:1735000-1807500 GCA_018292915.2 Batillaria attramentaria
CTATAATGCTATGGATTATGTTTGATGTTGTCGCGTGCTAGGTCCACTATGCTGGTGTCTGAAAGCTGTTTGTCAGGACGGCGGTAGACACCAACACAACACACACAACAACACAAGACACGAAACAACAGAATTAACCAAACTCCCGAGAATAAAGGGAATAAAGTTTTAATCAACAAAGCAAGTCTCCAATAACTGACGGCAAAATACTATAAGAAAAAGAACATGGGGTCGTTTGAACAAAAATATATTGTTCACTGTTCATGAGAATCAAAGTTAGAATGGTAAGCACTAAGAGTAATTAGCGAACAGAATAACACACCAAATAAGGTCTACTAACAATAAACTTCCAACACAGTATCAATTAAACCTTCCACCTCCGCGTTCTAACTCCTACGCATCTAATAAAAGGGTCTAAACCTGTGCAACTAGGACGAAACCCGGCTGCAGCCCCTGCGGCAACTAACCTGTACGTAAAACCTATCGCCTACCAATACACGACAATCCTACCTAACCAGCACTATCCCTACCTGACCCCGCCCCAACACAGAGCCTAGCGACTGACAACACGAGAGCACATTAACGCATCTTTCGAGGCCACAAGTCCCGCCTGGGAGAAAACTCCTGGGCAGTGTTAGTTGCCAGTGCGTAAAGCTCAAACACAAGGGGTGGGCAAGGGATAGCCAAGAGTTTGAAGAGATTAGGGGTGATGGGGTCACATCTAAACACAAAGTTAGTAGAGTGGTAAAGACTCTGGACGCATGGAATTACTATTTCCAAATGCGGATTACGGACAATGGGGAGGTGCCAGTAACCGCAAGTGCTGCGGAGTGTACAGAGCCTACACTCCGCTCCAACCCTGGCACCCTCTGTGGACGAAAGAGGCAGGAGAAAGCAAAAGAAACATAAAATGTACAGTACAACAAATTCGACCGAAGTCAGTGGATTTCTTCCGTAGTGCAGGGGGAATACTTTCCGGACGAACGGAACACCACAGTCGAGACAACCCACCCAGTACCTACCTAGAAATCCGTACGAATAAGAAGAGAGCAATGGCCAAAGGACAAGCATCCAACTCGGGCTTTGTACAGTCAAGCTCAAGAGAGCAAGCTTTTCCTCTGCCCCGAAATTAGGCGCAAGTCCCAAGTCCAGAGTGAAGTCCTGAGTCCAAAGTGCAGATAGATCCCTGGATTGGGCTATAAGTGATGCCATTGCCGTATACTATCGGATAGCATCAGCCCGGGAACAGTACTCAGATTTCACTCGAGAGTGAAAGATTTCCGTGCCCCTTGGCGCCTATGCGAGAGCATAGACTCGGTAAGGTATGTGGTACACTTACCTGAAGTTTTGAACTTAGAAATTTTCCCCAACTGATACCAAACTCGTTCAGAAATAGGTAGAGTCAGAATACTTAGAAAGGCTAGGGAATATTTTACCCCATTCTGCTTCTAAAACCTTGAACCTTTCCTTCCATAGTTCTGAGACATCTTACTCGACATTCTCCTATAAAAAATAAACCAGAGTTGCTCTCTAGACACTAGAATTACATGTACAACATAAACAACAACTTCCTAAAAGTAAAAACAAGGGAGGTAATCACCACCTTGACCCGAGAGCAAGGGACGCTACCCTCGTTAAGCACTGGCCGCGGGCGGGATCGCTGGACAGCGCTGGGGAAAGTAGCGATCTTATCACTGTCAGTGCTAGCGCTCTCCCTGACTGATAGTGACACCTAACTGCACACACATGCTCTACAGCATAGCCTAGAAGTACAGTTACTAAAAATTAACCAAGTCCAGGGCATTTTCATCACAATTATATTGGTTTGGTTTGGATTTTATGTAGGAATTGTACGTAATAGTGTTAGTCTGAAGCCAAGCTGCACATAACCAGAGGCAGAGTTGTTTTCTGACAGGGTGTAGTAATTTACATACTGAATAATATTTTTGTGACGTTGTTTCATGTAAAACTTCAGATAAAAGAAAAGTACTTTCAGGTGACTTATGTACATCCTTCATTTGATAATTATCATGATATTGTCAAATAAAGTAATTGTTAGCATTTAGAGATAATTCATAGTTTCTTGTATAGTATTTCCACTTTTTGTAGCTTTAGTATTGTCTGCCCTTGTGTACCGGCAAATAGTAACCACCACTTGTTTTTAGTGATTAAGCACATGAGCCCTGTTCACTTATTGTTGTCAGTACTATGATCTGTGTATTCAGTCACTTTTTCACTGACTGTCAACCTGCTAGTACATGCTGTCCAGATTTGCCTGACACTGAGATTGAGATTTCACCTTTATCACACTGATAAGGTACAGGATATTTTGTATTCTCTTGTGTTGCAATTATCAGGATATTTTTCTACTCTTTTGTAACGATTATTTTTGTATGGTTTCATTGTTTTCCCACAATTGTAAATGGTATTCGTTCAGTTGAGAGTTGTAATCAGTGGTGGGACAGTTGGTTGTTCAGTGTGAGGAAATACTGTATATTGTCTTAGTAGTTACTATTTCTCTTTGATAGTTCTAATGTTAGCTTTACTGCTGTTTCAGGGTGTGCTACATGCTACATAACTACCTACCTAACTACCTGTATACCTGTACTACAGACATGCGTACGTGTCCCAGTACGGAGACATAATTGTACAGCGCAATAAAGAGCCCAGTACCAAGCAAACACGCTGCCTCGCCTTTCACTGGTTGACTGCCTGCCTGGTCAGAGAGAACCCCGGTGGTGTAGTGTGGTGTTCGACATGTATACCCCTGGCACGCACCCCCGTAACATTACCACTCAACAGATCAAAAACTTAAACTGTTAGAAATTCTTCCCCTACAGTGCCGCTTTCAATGTAACAAAGGAATGTTTATGTACAAACTCCTCAAAAAGTTAGTTCCGGAATATCTTGCAATGCATGTACTCTCTCAGAGTCCACATCCATAGACTCTAGGTTAGGACTAACTTTTAAAAATTCCCCGTCCCCGCATTGACATGTATAAAAGTAGTTTCGCATTTTCCGGAACTTCATTGTGGAATTCTCTTCCTGTCCATGTTAGGCACAGTCGGTCAGCCTCATCGTTTAAAAACAGCCTCTTCAAATATCTATTAGCCAACAAATAACAAATAATCATAAAAAAATAGGTACCACACGTTTACATAAATATGGACATAGTAGATCATGCATGCGGTAATTTGTGTGTGTGTGTGTGTGTGTGTGTGTGTGTGTGTGTGTGTGTGTGTGTGTGTGTGTGTTTGAAGTTTCACGTTCCAGGTTAAAGTATGTTCGATCATTTTGGCTTTTTTGTTTATTTGTTTGTTCTTCAAAACGGCAAGTTTGAAAATTGGTTGCAAGACCAAAACTTCCACCGTTTTCAAATAAAGTTATTTCAATTTCAATTTCTCTCTCTCTCTCTTCTCTCTCTCTCTCTCTCTCAGCAGGAGTGCCTCTGGTGGATGTTGTTTAAAAACATGACTGCTGTTGGTACAAATGAATTTTTGTAACGCTCGGTTCTCATGTTAGGCATTCTCAGTGTACCACTGTCCATCCGTCTGCTGTCAAACTCCCCGTACGTCGTTGAGTATAGTTGTCAGTTTGTCCGTAAGTCGTCTGTGGTAGACCGAGGAGAAAGTGTCCAGCTTCCGACCAACAGCTCCACCTCCTTTCCTGATGAACTTTTCAAGCTTTTCCGCATCCTGTTTTGAAATGTTAAAAGGCACCTGTGCACAGTGATGTACGATCACACGATCACGATATGATACCATCCGACGCCCATAGCGTCCGCAATGGCAAGCAGAGCGCGGAGGCAAGCCGCCCGGCCTCTGTAGTGCTTATCCGTGACGTCCCAAAGACATTTGTGTCCTTCGAAAAGGTCTGCAAACACTTAAGTCTGTTCAGGCGACAATGCAATTGAGGATGCACTGTCCGCAATGTTTGCGCGCCGAGTTACGTAGTACAGCCAGTCAGAATCTGTTATAAAACCCACAGTCACAGCTTGGGCTATTTGAAATCCCAGTAGCTGTGATGACGCCACAGCGCGGAAACCGCCGAAATCACAACCGTGTGACATGTGTGCACAACACTGAGGCGCTTCTCCCCCTTACCAAGTATCTTGAGTTCAACCGGTGTGTTTTCATGCACAAGATAGTCCACTGTAAGGCTCCTCCATATCTTACCACGTTCTTTCAACCAAGTCAGCGACACAACGCAAGAAATGGCCTGTTCCAATTACCATTACCTAGATTGGACATTTTAAAAACAAGCCTCTCATTCTCTGGGTCACTTTCATGGAACCAGTTGCCAGCATACTTAAAATGTACCCCGAAGCTTCATTCATTTAAAACTCAACTTCTCAGATACTTACGTAAGTCATAGGTCCACGAACAATATCTGAACCATGCTAAATTACTCGTTATCAGATGGCACTATTACATGTTACCTTTTTACAAGTTATGTTGTATACTACAATTTCAAGCACCATGCTATCTACTTATTCACCTATTTTCCGATGTGTTTCCTTTGAATTTCTTGCGCTTCTTTGTATCTTTCCATGTTTTTGTTTTTTTTGTTTTTGTTTTTTCTACTTACTTATTAGATTACTTCCTTTGTGCCTGGTATACTTGTTTTTGTAATGTTAGCCTTTATTTTTTTAGTGTTCGTAGATTAGCAGGACAGCTTGTAAGATAGGCAGACCATGCCTACAAGTCTTTATCCTGAAATAAACGTTTCAGTCAGTCAGTCAGTCAGTCAGTCAGTTAAGAGCGCGGCTTAAAGGTCGCAATGTCAGCATTCAGCAAAAGCCGCACACTTTGCGTTTTTTAAAACTGCGACTCCTTCAACTGTGCATAATCCAGGCAACTCTGTCACAGTTGCAGAGTTTTCAGCGCTTCGGGGACCCTTATAAAACCAGAGCACGAGTTTGCCGTGACATTATTTGGCTTTTGGTCAGTGAGCGAGACATTGCTACAGTGTCTAGCGGATGTTGAGTGCTGCACGATCTTTCTCGGTCAGTGTCAAAACGCAAACTGAGCTGTGAAATCAGGCTGCCCTTGGCTTTTATTGGGGTTTCAGACGCTGAAAACTCTGCAACTGTGACAGAGTTGACTGTGCTTGCACGGTTGACTCTGTAAAATTTTTTTTCACACTTCGGAAAGCTTTTTGTTGGCAGCTTAGATCTTTAATCTGACTTGACTGTTGTAGGGTCCTTCCAAAATGCGCCAAAAGGGCGACGTAACTGATGAAAAGCGAAGTCTTTTACATCTGCCAAATCCAGGTGTCCTACTGGTGTGGAAAGTCTGAATAATTTTACTCTGATAAAAGAAAGATAACTCTTCTGTTCGCCTGGGTATAACGTGCTGCCAAAATCACGCATCTTTGTAGATCTGATATAACAGGACTGCAGGTAGCACCCGAACACTGAATGAATAATATTGTGAATTTCCATTGAACTATGGAGGGCAATATCTAGGAAGGAGAGTTGACTACCGAACATGCTACTTACTTATTTTCCGTTATGGCGGTTTACATTTATTCATAGAACTGTTCACGGCTTTACAGACTGTACTTTTAGTTGCAGGCGGAAGGGGAGGTAACACAGCTGCCTGACCTACATAGAAGCCAGGCAGGCACCACAAACTGCTAGGCGGGCTAGCCTTGGCTGACACCTATGGAAACACACCATATTTTTCTTTTCTCATACCACAAACTGATCCCTCCGATCACAATGCCGCACTACTAATCATCAGATAGTGCCTGAATTGAAGTTTCCAAAGACTCTAAACATGCCATACCTTGTGACAATAAACTTTGTGAAAATCAATGTTATTTGATGCATATCCAACGCATAGGACGTCCTACCGTGCGATACCATAACAAAAAACACCAATCTTCCAAGCATGCTGCAAGTAACAACTAACTTATTTCAGTACTAAACATACACTGTGCGGGAAGCTACATGTGCCTGCTATGCAGCGCACTGACCTGCTTTTGTAAACATTTTAAGTGGTGGGCGGGAGGCCGTGATTAATTACCCCACTCCCAGGGCAGAGCAAGCGTGCGGGCGGGTGCGCGGCTGGCCAGTATCCGTGGCCTTATCACAAATTCCTAGTTCAGTGAGAGTGTTTGTACTAGTAATTTAGGAGGTGGTGTACAGTTCACACACGCAGAAGCACAAAAATATGAAACCACACACCTCTTTTTTTCTTCTGTACAGCATCCACGAAAAAATGTTTGCAAAAGAAAACACCAACACTCTACAGCTGAGACGTCCCTAAAAGCACATGTCCAAAAATCACCAGGGTAAAAACTTAGGTTAAGGAAATACAACACTAGAAACTTTGGTAAATTCCTGTATCTGCTAGCAGGCCACAACAGAGAATTAAGAGGGAATTCCAGAGCAGCACCACCTGTGTGCGCGCGTGTGCTGCCCGCGGGAAGGGAGGGGCCCTGACAAGTTACAGCTGGCTCTGCCAAACTAAAGAGCAAGGCTAAAGAGGCGCTTGTAAAGCCGTGTGTTATTCAATGACATTTTTCGAATTCATTTTGCATTTTCTTAGACACGGATGTAGTCTGATTACGGATTGCAGGTCACACTGAATGTCAAGGTCACAGAGGTCACGTATCCAATCACGGCTTTGTCGTTCCTCTGAACATAAGTTTGGGCTTCTGTCTGCATTAAAAAGACCTTTCTCATCGACGTGACCCCTGTGACCTTCGGACTACCTTCGGTAAAGCGTCCATATCATACATAGTACTGACGCAAAACGAAAGTGTTTCACTGATAACATGGGTGCGTTTCGCTAGTCCTACGTGACGACTGATCCACGTGTCGATAGTCCTATGCCGATATTACCACGTGCCGATAGTCCGAATTCTCGATAGTCCCATGATCGGTTGCCCTACGTGTCGATTGTTCTACATTTACTCGAAGTTCCGCTCCAGCCCTACGTATGATTAGGCCTACAGGCATATTAAGACACAAATTGAGCATGGGGTCGTGTTTGGTGTTTGCCGATATTACCACGTGCCGATAGTCCGAATTCTCGATAGTCCCATGATCGGTTGCCCTACGTGTCGATTGTACATGTACTACATTCACCCAAAGTTTCGCCCCAGCTCTACGTATCATTAGTCCTACAGGCGTAAGGACACAAAATGAGCGTGGGGTCGTGTTTGGTGTTTGTTTGAGGTTCCCCTGTTTGGCAAGTGTGCTAGTCTGCAGGGAATATTAACAAACAAGCCAATCTCCGAAGTACGTTCCCGAAAAATCACAAACGACTGCAACCCCGGCAATACGCAATATAAATCAAACAAACTGAACACGAAGCCTTACTTGGGAAGTTACTTCTGTTGTATGTGTACATGGCATTCCTCTTCTTGCTGACTTTAAACAGACACTTGTTCGGCGCTTCACTGGAATATGAGAAGAAAAGGGTTTCAGAAACTGATGCCTAATACTCGAAAGTCTTCAGGACTCACGTGCGATTTTGTCGTTTAGGAGAGCCCCCACCCCCCCCCCCCCTCCCCTCCTGAACAACCACCCCAAACTAAACCTAACCATGTTTGTGCAAACGGTATTTTTTTTTTTTCCGGAAATGTCGCCTGTAGTACCTGTGACCTTGCCTTCCGAGCAAGGTCAATCAAAAATGTACATGTGCCTAAATTGTGAAATTGCCTTATTCAAGAAAATTACGCAAGTGCCTAAAGTGTAAGATGATTTTGAATAGCTGAAACTTGTAGCCCAGACGCATGTAGTCACGCCCCCTGACTACAACAAATCAACCATTGCAACCGCACGCAGCGTAGTTTTTAAACCTGGTCTCTTTGTCAGACACATACTCCAACAACCTGTCCCACCCGGACCTGCTATAATAATAATAATAATAATGACAGTACTTATATAGTGCTATAACCTATCATTAATAACAGTTCTAAGCGCTTAAAAAAGTGACTAGGAAGAAATATATATACACAGTCTAGTGGAAGAAGAGTTGAAAATGCTTTTGCCTCAACTTACTTGATTGTTTTATGGATGATTCTTTTGTAACATTTCCGGTATTTCAGCTTATTCCCAGACATGAATCCTTGTTCTTCCATAGGTAAGTTTACGCAGAAACGTGGCATTAAATTGTCGTGGTTCGATCCTACCCTGATACAGACAAAAAAAACCCAACAAAACCCTAGAAACATTGTCAAACAAGAAAACGGAAATTTTTTTCCCAAATTTTCTTTTAACAAGCATACTTACCATGTCTCACAAATGCATACCTGGCAAGCCCATAGTATGCCCATGCCCTGTACAACTACTATAAGCCAATCACGAAGATTGGCGCAAAAAGATTATCTCCCCTAAATAGTATAAACTCCCTTTGAGTAACTCTCTAACTTCCTCCTTTTCTATGGCTTAAACCTTGTAAGAGTAAGCAGTGAGAAGGTAAGGAGGGGTAGGAGGGTGGGCCTCCGCGTGAGACATGGTAAGTATGCTTGTTAAAAGAAAATTTGGGAAAAAATTTTCCGTTTAACTGCACATACTTTACCATGTCTCACAAATGCAGAATTTGACTACCGGTGGAGGGCTTACCTGTAGTCTACTGCTGGCTTGAACTTGAAAGAACCCTCTGTGAAGCAACCAGAGAGCCGACACCCCAGGAGCCATCCTGGTGGAGACGGGCAGAGTCCCGCAAGTAGAAGTTCAGAAAGGTGTTTTCTGATCTCCAGTAGGCCGCGTCCATAATCAGAGACAGCGGGACTGCGCGTGTCAGTGCCACAGAGGAAGCCAGTGCTCTAACTCTAAGTTCGTGTGCCCTTGATGAGGTAGTGGAGCGTGACGCTCCCTCGTATGCTACCCTAACCACTTCAGCGATCCAGCGTGAAAGGGATGAAACAACCACATCCTTTTTGTAGTCACTGTTAAGCGAAATAAAGAGACGCCTCTGTCCAGGAGCACGGACAGAACGAGTTACTGATAAGTAGCGTCTGAGCGCTCGCACGGTACACAGTGTACGGTCAGGATCGTCAGCCGATAGAATATGCTCGAAAGCGGAGGGATTTTGACGGATGGAGAGGGATCTGACTCTTTCTGGTTTTTTGGCAATAAAGTCAGGCAGAAAGCGCAGAGTGAATGAGCCGTCTTGTTCGCGCGATATGTCGGCGGGAAGACCGCTGAGGCCGTGAACTTCAGAGGCGCGGCGCGCGCACGCAAGAGAGACTAAAAACACGGTCTTCAGAGTTAGCCACTTGCGTGATAATTGTCTGAGAGGTTCGAAGGGCGGATTTCTGAGTGAGTTCAGAACCAGAAAAAAGGTCCCACAGTGGGAGCCTGCGCGGAGATCTGGCATCACGCGAAGCGATACCCTTGATCACGTCAGAAATGAGAGACGGTCTGTCACTAGCGCGTCTGACACGCCCCCTCAACTGCTTAAGAGAAGTGGTGATAGCTGACCTATAGCCCTTAATAGTAGCTGCCAATAAACCCTCAGAAGCTAAATAGGACAGAAAATGGGCTAGATTGACGGCCAGAGGACGCAAGGGGTCCACAGAATGTGCCTCCAGTCGCACCATTCCAGCCATTTATTCCACTTAGCTTCGTATACACGCTGTGTACCACTTCTATGTGCTCTACGCACGAAATCTATAGTGTGAGAGGATGCACCTAGTGAACACAGTGAGCTTCGCACAGTAGCCAGGCGTGTAAGTTTAGGACATTTACGTTCCCGTGTGGGATTCCGCTCCTTGGTTGTAGAAGGTCGTTCGGCGACAGAGACAGTGGGAGGGGCGGAACATGAAACAGTTGTAGGAGCTCCGGAAACCACGGCTGAGCCGGCCAGTACGGCGCTATTAGAATCAGTCTCGGGCGTTCGCGCCGGGCCTTGCGAATTACTTTCGCTAGTATTGGGAACGGAGGGAACGCATATGCCTCTAGCTGATCCCATGGGATGGACAGTGCATCGACCTGAAATGCTCTCGGGTCTGGGACTGGAGACACATACAGAGGCAGCCGGCAGCTGAACTGGGTTGCAAACAGATCGATCTGAGGTTTGAAGAAATGAACCCAGACTCTCTCCAGGGCTTTGTGAGAGAGTGTCCATTCCGTATTGAGAACCATGTGTGACCTGCTGAGTTGATCTGCCACTACATTCAGCTTGCCTGCAATGTGGCGAGCGTACAGAGTAATGTTGTGAGACTGGCACCAGAGAAGGAGGGACTCGGTCCTGAGAGAGAGAGGTTTTGATCTGCCCCCCCCCCCCCTTGCTTGTTTATGTAGCAAGCTACTGTGGTATTGTCGGTGCATAACTTCACAACCTGACCCATGAGAGTAGTCTGGAAGGCCTTGAGGGAAAGGCGAACAGCCTCCAGCTCTAGTAAGTTGATATGAAGGGTCTTCTGGTCTGGAGGCCACTCTCCCGAGGCTACGAGGGCATTCACATGCCCTCCCCAACCCCAGTGTGAAGCGTCCGTGAACAACTCCACCCCCGGTGGAGAGGAGAGAATGGGAACCAGGGAGAGAGAGGGAGAGCGAGATCCCATGGCTGCACAGCTTGAGACCAACGGTCTCGAATAGCCCTCTGCAAAGCCCTCTTGTGGAGACGGCCGAGAGGCACTAAAGAAGCCAGACTCTCCATCTGGCCCAGCAGACCCGCAAGTTCTCTGACAGAAGCTGAATGGCAGCTTGCCAGAGACTGGGCTGTCTCTAGAAGCTTTATAATCCGTTCCTGTGAGGGGAACACCTTCATGGTGATCGTATCGAACCTCATACCTAGAAACTTGAACTGTTGTGCCGGGACTAGGTCCGATTTCTGTAGATTGAGGCGGAAACCTAGGGCCGCTCCCTGCTCCAGCACAGACCGGGTGTGCAGGCTGCACATGTCTTGAGAGCCCGGTAGGACCAGCCAGTCGTCTAAATAGACATGCACTCGCATGCCCTGTGATCGGAGACTGAGGACAAACTGCCTCACAACCCGGGTGAACACCCATGGTGCCAAAGACAGGCCAAAGGGAAGGGCCCGAAATTGGTACACCTGGCCGAGCCACGTGAAGCGCAGCCATCTCCGATCTCGACTGTCCATCAAGATATGAAAGTACGCGTCGGTGAGATCTATCGAGGTCGCCCAGTCCCCCTCTCTGATTGCCTCCCGAATGGATGACGCTGTCTCCATCCTGAACGGGATCCGCTGTAAGAAGCGGTTGAGAGGGCTGAGATCCAAGACTGGGCGCCAACCTCCCGACGCTTTGGGAACGCAAAAATGCGACCGTAAAACCCCGGAGAGACAGGGGGAGGTACCTCCTCTACAGCACCCTTGAGGAGCAGCGCCTGTACCTCTGCAGACAGGATCTCTCTTCTGTCCGAAGCAGGGGGACGGCAAGAAGGGGGGGAACGTGACAGAGGGGCCCTCTGGGTGCCCAAGGCAGGCGAAACCCCGACGACAGCACCTACAACAGCCACTCGCTGCTTGAGATTGCCCTCCATGCCGGCAGGCAGAGGGAGAGTGAGCCCGCCATGGGCGTAGTGGCGGGGAGCGGTGGCAGGTGCTGGTCGGGGGTAAGTCATTGGGGGTGACTCGTTTTGGAGTCACCGCGCCTGCCCCCACGCTGGGGGCGCTTCCTTTGTCCCCTAGAAGCAGATCCAGAAGGTTTCTGAGTCTTAGATTTGGGAGCTTGAGAGCTAACCCAAGGGGCTCTACGTTTCAGGCCCTCTTTCCTGAACTTCCTTGAAGTACAGGAAAGGACTCCCCTTAGATGGGTTGTCGGTTCCGTGCTAAACTGCTGACCCGGCACGCAGCGGGGGATAGTGTTAGCGACACCAAAATGTTGTCCCGGCAAAGAGCGAGGGAAAATACACGAGGTGTCTACGCCAGAGGCGACTAACGGCCCCCCTGGCCGCACCGAAGACAAAGGGTGCGGCCAGTTTCTCCATAACTGCGGCGCGGAACCCGAGTCGTTTGGAACAGAACGATCGGGTCCGGCCGCAGGAGCAGGTGTCGCAGCGTCAGGTCCGCACAGTCCCGGCCCCAAAGGGGCGAGGGAAGTGGGGCCCGCCCTGGGCGGAAAGCCGTGGCCCAGGGGGCTGGGCGGCACCCTGCTCGGAGGGAGGGACCAGATCCTTCAGTAACAGAAGGAAGATCGTCCTTATCAGACAACCCAGCGAATTTCTTATACACTGCCTGAAGTGCCTCTGATAAATTAGCAGGTTCCGTGAGTGACAGAGAAGTAGACTCAGGGGCCCTGACTCCTAAGAGTCTAGCTGAATCAGAGAGGAATGGCGCAGTGGAAGTTGAAGAAGACACTGCCTCAGCATAGTGGTTTTGTAAGTGCTGAAGAGCAACTGCCGGCTTCATGAAAGAAGCCACCTCTGAATCAGGAGGATCCTGCAAAGATTCCTCAAAACCACCACACTCATTGTCAGAGCCAGAGTGATCAGACACTGAGTTGTCTACGTCACTATCCAACACTGGGAGCGAAACAACGCTGGCCGAGGGAGGATGACGAGAGGAAGTCGACGTCATGGGAGCCTGGGGAGAACCGACAGAACTCTGAGACGATTGCACGGCTGTTTCCATGGTAACAGTTGCTGAGGGGCGGCTGCGCGCGAGCCCCTGGCTAGAGCGTGTTTCAGAAAGATGTGGCTGAACGGGAGGGTCCGAAAGACCGTGCCCTGACGTGGCCCAAGGCCCAGCGCACATCTGCCCCGGCCAGCCGAAAACGGAAGGCGGGGGATATCCGTATACTCCACCAAACGGAGCATACGGAGAGGGGTACGCCATCCAGGGAGACCACTGCTGAGGGCCGGCATAAATGCCTACAGAAGTTACTCCCCTTAGACGGGTTGTCGGTTCCGTGCTAAACTGCTGACCCGGCACGCAGCGGGGGACAGTGTTAGCGACACCAAAATGTTGTCCCGGCAAAGAGCGAGGGAAAATACACGAGGTGTCTACGCCAGAGGCGACTGACGGCCCCCCTGGCCGCACCGAAGACAAAGGGTGCGGCCAGTCACTCCATAACTGCGGCGCGGAACCCGAGTCGTTTGGAACAGAACGATCGGGTCCGGCCGCAGGAGCAGGTGTCGCAGCGTCAGGTCCGCACAGTCCCGGCCCCAAAGGGGCGAGGGAAGTGGGGCCCGCCCTGGGCGGAAAGCCGTGGCCCAGGGGGCTGGGCGGCACCCTGCTCGGAGGGAGGGACCCTTCCCCACCGAAAGAGATCGGCGAGGAGGGGTCGGCAGGGCTGTGATACTGGAGTTCCTGAGAAGGAACCACAATATCGGCAACCCCGCCGGCTGACGGGGTGGCTACTGACGCAGCCACATCAGTAGTCACCGTCGCCATCCCAGAGGAAGAGAAAACGGACGGACTAGTGACTGAAATGGCACTGACCTGAACGTAAGTGTGTGGCGGGGAGAGAGACGCGGAGCGACCGGTCGCGCTAGATGACACAAACCGGGCCCCAGGACCGAGACGTTCGGCATAAACCGAAGCTTTGGACTGCATGGCGTCTTTGATGAAAAAAGCAGACCAAAAACACGAAGGATGGCTGAAGGAAACCGGAGGATAAGAGGATAAAAACGCAGCACAGGGCGATGGCGTCCTATTTAGGCGAATGCCAGGAAAAGGAGGAAGTTAGAGAGTTACTCAAAGGGAGTTTTTACTATTTAGGGGAGATAATCTTTTTGCGCCAATCTTCGTGATTGGCTTATAGTAGTTGTACAGGGCATGGGCATACTATGGGCTTGCCAGGTATGCATTTGTGAGACATGGTAAAGTATGTGCAGTTAAACAACGAATTATGAGGTGCAGGTTTGAATCCTCGGTTGCCACGAATTTGATGTGGTTATTCTTTACCCAATCGAGTCAAAGTTCACGTGCGGACTCAATTACAGTGCCCAGTCACCCATACAAAAAACGCACATCAGTACGGTAGGGGCAGCAGAATGGAAAACAATCACACACCATGTACGCAGGAAAAATAGGTGTAAGGGCAGCAGAATGGAAAACAATCACACACCATGTACGCAGGAAAAATAGGTGTAGGGGCAGCAGAATGGAATACAATCACACACCATGTACGCAGGAAAAATAGGTGGCACGATACTATTGCCATGCACTTCTTGCGGGGGCAGAGGGCGGGGGGGGGGGGGGGGAGGACTCAATTTCCTTACCATGGTAACGGGGCTATAAGATAAACAAACATAAATACAACACGTAAATGTCAAGCTTGTAAACACGTACATTGACCAATCTGGAGGGTGGGTGGGTGGGGGTGGGGGTGTTTGGGAGTTTAACATCATTTTCCACCACGTATGGGTGATATCAAAGAATGGGCAACGAGAGAAAGGCCAGCACAAATATTTGGCTCCAACTGGGATTCGAACTCACGACCCGAACATTGAGAGTCCAACGCTCTACCATTCGGCTCTGACCAATCTTGAAAGGAGTAACAACAGAAGTAATACAAAGCAGGAAGAAACAATGCATGCACTCACAGGTGACCAAATTCATGCTCCTCCGTCCACCACTCCAGATCAACGTGTTGGCTGGTGAAGCCTTTGAAGTCGCGCCGACAGACCCCGGTGATAGTTGCGACTCCTAAGGAACCGGGTACACGGCTTTCCAAGAAACAAACACTGGCATTGAACAGCTTACCCTTCTTCCGACGATAAAAGTTACTATCTAGAGTGGAGGTGCCCTTTACAACTCACGTGTGGCCGCGGCCTTTATTAGAGGTCACTCCAAAAAAAAACAAAAAACCCACAACAACAACAACAACAACAACAACAACACCCCCCCCCCCACACACACACACACATACACAAAAACAACAACCAATAATATGCGAACGGAAAAAATATTTTCCGTCAAAACAATGGTCTCTTAAACTTGTGCCAGCTCTATGCTCAAGATCACAAAATGTGTGCCAAAAAAAAGCCCTTTGAACAAGCATTCTGACAGAAGAACAACAACAACTACAACATTGAACAACAACACAATGTTAAGAAATTGCCAATGTAAAGTTTTCAAACAGACTGAGACAGCTTTAGTGACCTTGACCTTTAGTCAAGGTCATTCAAAATGATATATTTTAGGACTGTCTGATATATTTTGAATGGTCGTAGGACTGTCTACAGTGGACTTCGGATATAAGAACAGCGCCGGGGCCAGCATTTGGGTGTCCTTATAAGCGAGGGTTCTTATAAGCATACCTCGGATATAAGGTCAGTTGTGCTAGTGTGTGTTCTTATAACCAAGGAAAGAAGAAAATATTGTGGACAAGCTAAAAAGAGTCGTATATCGACCTCTGATGGTCTGTGTTCGTGCGTGCGTGCGTGTGTGTGTGTGTGTGTGTGTCCACGGCAATCTCTTGCTTGTTAAGCCTTTGCGTCAATGAAGTGGAACTTGCTGGTTGGCTTGATCTCGATGCAATATAGTTTACTTCTTTTGCGTACGTGAAACATAAATTTAATGCAAATAACTCTAGAAGTTATGTAACAACAGCTGTCTTAATGAAAATGAGAGAGAGAGACAGACAGACAGAGAGACAGAGAGAGAGAGAGAGAGAGAGAGAGAGAGTTACGATCACATTTTGACAAAATGACTTTAAAGAATACAAGGATACAAGGAAATTTATTGGCCAAGTTTTCAACAACAACAAAAAACAAGATGGCCAGACATTCAAATGTGTTCCCAGTCTACGGCGTTCGCAGGGGAAAATAACGGTTTTTAACGACCCCTCCCCCTCCCCGCTCCTCCCCTCCCCGATGTTGAGCAAAGTCGTCCTCGGAACTTTCATTTCATCAGCGATGAGACTTTTGCTTTTCTGAGGGTTACGCTCGACCTCTCTAATTATTTCGATTTTTTGTTGGAGAGACAATGCTTTTCTCTTACGCTCCACCATCTTGTAGAAGAAATGTTTCTTGGAAATTCCGGGAAATGAAACGAAACGAAAATGAACCTAGCATAACTTCTACTTTCGGTTCTTATATCCGAGGGGAGGTCGTGTTGGGAACAAGCAGATGGTGTCTTTACAAGCGAGGGTTCCAAAAATAGAATAATCGCAGACCTCCTAGAAATGATCATTCCTAATTGCGGTTCTTATATCCGAGGAAAGTTTGATGTGGGGACCTAGCAAGTGCTGTCCATATAAGCGATGAACCCTATATCAGAGGGTTCTTCTATGCGAGTTTTAATAAGTGATCACAAAGAACAACTTTGGCAGGGACCTGCTTTGGGGTGTCCCTATAAGCGATGGTTCTTATATCGGAGGTCCTTATAAGTGGAGTCCACTGTATCGGCATCCCAAGTTTGGTGACTTTGCCGTTTGCCGTTTGTAGATTCTGAGAAAATGCCAGTGTTAATAAGGTTTACTTCGGAAATGCAGACAAACACACACACACACACACACACACACACACACACACACACACACACACACAGAGACGACGGAGGATGAGTACATAGACTCCCTTTGTTACACAAGGGAGCCAAAAACTAGATCCAGTAGAAACTCCGTATTCCCTCACGTCAAAAAACAAAACAAAACAAAACAACAACAACAACCCTTCGGTCAGCGTAGTTTTTCACGCCAGGGTCAGACTTTTTGGAATGATCTCCCAGCGTCAGTCAGATCTGAAGCAAAATCTTAAAACCCACCTCTTCACTGCCCTAAACCAATAGCTGTTGCCACACACACACACACACACACACACACACACACACACACACACTGGCACAATACTAGCAACACAGATCATAATATTATGTCGCTGGACACAGTGGCTTTTGGTATCCTGCTGAAGCACATTAGTTGTTGTTATTATTAGGTGTTGTGATTGCTAATTTTCACTATTCTTTTTTGTTCTTTTCTGCCCCACATTTTTTTTCACACACAGTCCATGGTCTTTTGTCACCAAAGGATGGGTGTTGTGATATTTTTACTATTTTTTCTGGTCCTTTTCTCGCCCACCGTTTTTTTTTTTTTTTTTTTTTTTCTCCCGCGCCGTGTATGTCAGTACGTCCGCAGAGTTAGCTTTTGTTTGTTGGTTGAAGTTATGTCCCATTTGTTTATATCCTGAAGAAGGCGAAAGCCGAAACGTTGACCTGTGCCGTCCTTTGTGAAAGTTAAGTGGTTTCTGTCCCTTTTCTGTCGATTTTATTTGCTTAACTTGTAACCACTTCGCAGTCATTACCGTTTCCTTTTCTATTTGAAGCACATTAGTTTCCTTCATTTCTTACGGTACTTACGCAGTCCACACCATCACTGCATCGTATCCAGCCATCTCCTCTTTGTCTTCCCATTCCCTGGTTACGCACTGGGCCCGTCCCAGTACTGTGAACCGGCAATTAGGTTTTTTTTCTCCGAAGTCTTGCTTGTAAAAGGGCTGATGAAAAGAAAGAAACGGCAGTGAGCCGGCACCCGAGAAAATGCTCTAACACGTGCACAAGTCCGTTTAAAAAAAAATTATGAATCTAGCTAGCCAGAGTTTAGAACCCCAAACCAGGACGCTATAATTATATGCCTTGAATAATAATAATAATAATTGATACTTATGTAGCGCCCTTTCTCGCAGAGAGCTCACAGCGCTTTACAAGGAAAAGAAAATAAACACATTGGAACAATACAGTCACATACGAACAAAGCATATCACATAAATACAAACAATACAGTACACCTTCACAAAACACACAACATAATTATTATATCAACACTACAATCAGACAGGTGCCTGCAGGTACAGTGGGCGAATGGGTCCCTTCCATAGCGGGTTTAATGAAAGCATAATTCGTTAAAAAGATAGTTTTTGAGTTGTTTCTCTATAGAGAAACAACTTTATGAGACGGGGCAGATTTTGCTACGCGCAGCAGCAAGTTTCAGTGATACAAAACAAGACTGTGACGTTTCTCCACACAATACATACTTTCACGCACATAGTGACGTAACGAAACCTGCGTCATAGACACTTGGCGTGCACACTATGCTGCTGCGTTCTTTTTGGCGGGAGTTGTGAGACGTGTGTGTGTCTGTGTGTGTGTGTGTGTGTGTGTGTGTGTGTGTGTGTGTGGACGGATGTAATGATGGCTATCTCCTAAACCACCTCGATGGAGAGCTTTTTACTTTGAGATAAAATGGGAAATCACCTTCTCCATAGCTACCTTTCACGATTTTTAGCCTGCCGCATTTTCAGAAGAGTTATCGCCGATTTTAAAAAATCGGTCATGTTACGAATTTTTTCGAAAAAGTTGTTCAAATTCCTTCATTTTCTAGACTTTGGAAGTTCACCCAATCACACTTCCTGTATTCGTGCTACAGCTCTGTAGCTCTGACTGGTTTTGTGTAAAACAAATATTTCCGAGGTAGGGGTGGTTTGCACATAAGATCAAATATCTATGAAAAGACTACTGCAAATTACTTATCATCCCGGCGTTTTTGTCTAGTGTGACAACTGCACATATGACAGGAACTACTGCACTATTGTAGCTTTAGCATTTAGAATAACTGAACTTTTAGATAAACATAACGTTTTCAAGTTTCTGCGAGAAGCACTGGTCAAAAGAGTTCCAAATTTTCGATTTCATAAGTACAATCCAAGGTATTCTAGTCCATGTTTCACCAGCCCTCTAGATCTTCCAGATTTTATGTAAAAATTAATTCAGCCAGGGAAGTCACAAAAGCAACAGGGAAATCACAAGATATGCACAAGCATCATCTGTCATACCACCAGTGTGAAGCTGACGTCAAACGCTTAGTTCACAGACAAAATAAGCAAGTATCGTCACTGCCTCCGACATTTCACCAGCCCTCTAGATCTTCCAGATTTCATGTGAAAAATAATTCAATCGGGGAAGCCACAAAGCCAACAGGGAAATCACAAGACATAAACAAGCTTCCTCAGACGATGGCAGTGCTAGAGGCTGACGTGAAAATGTTTAGTTCGCGGAATTGACGTCATCTCTCTGTCTGTGTATGACGACCTGCCTGAGGCTGACGTCAAATGTTTAGTTCACGGAACTGACGTCTCTCTCTCTCTCTCTGGGGAGCCAGGGTGGCCGAAAGATAGAGCGTTGGACTTTCAATGCTCGGGTCGAGAGTTCGAATCCCGGCTTGGGCCAAATATTTGTGCTGGCCTTTCTCTCGTTGCCCCGTCTTTGATATCACCCTTACGTGGTGGAAAAGGACGTTAAACTCCTAAACACCCACCCACCCACTCTCTCTCTCTCTGTCTGTCTGTCTGTCTCTCTCTCCCCCCCCCCACCCGGCCCCACCCCCAGTTACGTGACTAATCGGTCGAGGTCGTAGAGGATCTAGTGTCATTGGTAGAACTTGGAGAGGGGAGAACCGGCAACAATAACAACAAAACAGACAAAATAAAATGACATTTGGAGAAACAACTTTGTAGGACGGGGCCGTTCCTCCTTGTTAAAGCAGTGCGGAAGGCCGAGTCAGTACTTGCTGAGCGAAGAGATAAAGGAAGAGAATTCCATACAGTCGGTGCTGCAGAAAAGAAAGACCTTTCTCCAAAGGTTTTAGTGAAGACGCGTGGTTTGCAGAGTGTGAGAGTGTCCGATGATGAGCGAAGTGTTCTTGTTGGTACGTAGATGTTAACTAACTCAGTGAGATAAGAAGGTCCTGACTGACTAATGACACGGTAGCACATGCAAGCAATCTTGTACTTAATGCGAGCCTCTATGGGGAGCCAGTGCAAAGTGCGGAGGTGTGGGGTGATGTGATCTCTTCGCGGTACTCTCAGAACTAGGCGTGCCGCATTATTTTGTAACCTTTGGAGTCGCTGTAAAAGATCTTGCGGACTGTTTACAAGGAGACCATTACAGTAATCCAAGCGTGAAAGCACAAATGCTGACACAAGAGTCTTTGTAGCCTCAACTGAGAGGAAAATGACGAACAGAGCTAATACGACGGAGCTCAAAGTTTACAGTACGGATTGTCACGGATGCGTGACTTGGGTTGTGAAGGGTAAATCATGTGCCGGTATGATTTCCGTATGACGGGTTGTGAAGGGTAAATCATGTGCCGGTATGATTTCCGTATGACGGGTTGTGAAGGGTAAATCATGTGCCGGTATGATTTCCGTATGACGGGTTGTGAAGGGTAAATCATGTGCCGGTATGATTTCCGTATGACGGGTTGTGAAGGGTAAATCATGTGCCGGTATGATTTCCGTATGACGGGTTGTGAAGGGTAAATCATGTGCCGGTATGATTTCCGTATGCATCGTAACTATGTACTGTGTGGCACACGTGCCTTATTTTCTACACGGGCCACACATGTATCCCTTAGTGAAGGTTTTACACGGGACATTTGTGTGTAATATGCTAACCTGTCCGTTTCCCTTGTCAAAGTCAATACAGGTCCCCTTTTTACACGTGATGCAGGTGTATCCTGTGCGGTACTCACCCTATTCGCCCTAACGGTATAAAGCCATCCTGTTTCATTTGCTATTCACATTTGGCCCGGTAGTACCGACACGTCCGTTCCAGAGACTGGCACGTATTTTCGTCCGTTGTCTTCTATGGTCTACCGTCTGTAACCCCTCGCATCTTACATATGCAGGTAAATAGGTCATATCGGTTATTTCCCGTATAATGTTTCAGGTCATTTTCTCTTGTGTAGGTTTAATCAACGATCAGGAAGTTAATATGAAACTCGACTATTGTGGCCTAAGTGTTAAGTCGGCTAAGTATCTGCTTGGTTATCAGCCGTATTACCAGTGAGTTTGTTTACACTGACCTGTCTGTATATTTTGCTGACTTGTCCGATGTGACAGCTGTAAGCTTCTATATCGGCGAGCATGAAGCTTCAACCTTTAACGCTTTTTAGTATTTGCAGTTTCCTTAAGCGTTCATAACATAGGAGCGTTCGCTAGTTTGTACCATGGGTAAATGTTATCCCATAGGTAGGCAGTATGTGCTAGTTGAGTCCAAAGACTTACAGTAGCGTTTATTTACACAGGGGTTCTAGCCCGAGTTGCTGTTTTTTCGGGAGCCAGTAGCTGCCCTCTAGACCCTTGTGTGGAGGATTTCATGGCCCTGCGACGACTAAAGAGGTGGGAGCCTGACTGCCCGTATCCGCGATTCAGTGTGGGTGCTGGTCCGCGAGTGCATCAGCTGTTGTGATCCTGTGGTAGAGCTGCCAAGCCAGTTCTATTTTCCGCCGCCTGTAGTATTGTCTGTGGCTTCTAAAATTGCACATCTGCATATCTGCGCGCTTGACCATCGTTCGAGGTATCATCTCAGCGTCGTGCACGTTAAAACGTTCTAGAACTGAGTGCTCTTAGGTGTAATTATTATTTATATCTTTTGTATCTCTTTGGGATATTATTTGTTACCTTGATATCTTTTGGTGCACCGTTTATTCAGTTTGATATCATTTGTGTGTTGTAACTGTACTGTTGACGCTATATTGCTATGACTGTTCGTCTTATCAATAATAGTGTGGCAGGGATGGATTTAACTGGTAATTACCGGTAAAATACTGGTTTGAAAAGGAAACTACTGGTTGGAAAATCAGTAGCCGGTAGAACCTACCGGTTCTTATTTTGTTTGACTGGTTTCAAAAATAAAGGAAAAGTGAGAGAAAAAAAGTCAGTCAGAGAGAGAGAGAGAGAGAGAGAGAGCCGTGCCAAGATGTAGTAGTGAGTGTATGACGCCTGTCATTCAATTAATTGACAAACACCGTAACAGTTACAATTAGCAATTAACTTATCACTGCATTTGTCGGCAGATTTTCGGTGGCAAAATTAGTTACTGGTTTCCGCGACTGGCCCACCGGTTCGCGTGCGAGTAGGTTTGTTTACTGTGACATCGTACCGGTTTGGAAAGTGCCTAGCGCGATCACTGTGTGGTGGTGTGAATCCCCGCGCGTCTCAGTGTCAGTTACTGTCGTACGACTGCGTGTGGGTGAGAGCTACGAAAGAGCACGCACCTTTACACCTACACTTTGCAGCACACACGATCGTGACACGGATGATGTTCACTACATGAGCATGCATACTCAAGTGTGGGTCAAGAACAGCGCCAAGATTCTTAGCTGATTTGGCAAATGGACCATTGTAGCATTACCAACAACAAGTGCATCAGGTAATGGAGCAGATAGGGACGTTCTTGGTGAAGAAATGATCAGCGCCTCCGTCTTATCATCGTTGTCTTTCTCCCCGGCTTCGTCCGCGGGACCCTCTCGGTTTTTCCTTTCGTTCTTTCTGTTTCTGAAGGGCTTGGGTTCGCTCTATAGGAAAACAATTCCACACGTGTGTGTGGGGAGGAGGGGGGCTTGGAGGAGGGGTCGAGTGGTTGAGATTTAGTCACCAATGCGAGAGGTCAGGTTCGAGTCCCACTCGGGGCGAAGAATGTTTCTTTCTCGAATGTGGCACCTTCATTCGGGCCGACCGTCGAGGGTTCTCTCCGGATACTCCGGCTTAAGATTCCTCCCCCTCTGCTTTGAAAATGTTCAGCCCACAAAATTAAGAAAGTTCAATTCTAAAATTCCGAAACTTAAATTGCTGAGCTGGCCCTTCGCACCACGTGACTGTAAATGTGTTCATGTGCAGCTTGTGAGAGAATGCATGAGATTCACGAGAGCGTGCGTGTTTGGGTTTAGCTCGTGGCGCTTTGAGCCAAATATTTTTAATAAAGCGCCTATGTTAATGCGCTTATGATGATGATGATGATGTGTTTACTGGAAGGTCTAAAATGTCAATTTGGGCTTGTTTCACTTACGCCGAGAAGAGAGGGAGAAACTGAGTGCCCCGCCTGCCATGGCACATAATTATCAGGTTACTACAGTGTTCCCTGTGAGTCGAAAATACAAAGGTCCTCGGCACCCTCTCCCTCTGTGACGCGCTGTTGCCAAATTTGTGCGTCAATTTAAGACTTTTGTGCGTACAAATACGCACACTTGTGCGTAATCCGGAACACTGAACTAGGCCAGGAACAACTTCATCTCATTTATAGGCATACGGAAGTGGCTCCACAAAACGTTATCGCTGAAAGTCGTTGGCGACTGAATTACCAAACGCACTATGCGAATAAAACATCAGCAGCAAAACAGGAAAAAAGAAAAAAAAAAAAGAAAAAAAAAAGGCCAACACACTGTTAAGGTGCGCGCGCGCGCGCGCACACACACACACACACTCACACACACACACACACGCACACGCACACGCACACACACACAGAGGATACTCAGCTCACTCACCGGATTTTTTAGCCAGATTTCGACGCGTTTTACCTGCAACGTCATGTCGAAATTGGTTACTGCCTTTGGTCCAAATATGGCTTGAACCTGAAATGAAACCATTAACTTTGTTTTCATTTCATCTTCTCCTTTGGTTGGCCAGCTCGTCTCTTTCGACTGGCGAGACCAGCCATGCTACAAATTATCTGTAGTACTGCTGGAAACTGTCGAAAACACTGAGAAGTAATACACAAAATCTAGTTTAAAACCACTCTGACATTTTCATTAAATACCAGCACCCATTCAGTTTGAAAGGATGTAGGCAAACATACACGGTGAAACCTGAGTTCGTCGTCGCAGCTTGAGGACAGGCAGTTTTTTTTTGTTTTTTGGTTTTTTTTTCCGATTTATGCGCACTACGACTTAAGGATTAATCATACGTCAATATGGGAAGGTACCTAACTCTGTGTGTGCTACCTCAGTTATCTCCTATTAAGCAGTACTGAACAAAAGGAACAAAAGTACGCCCCCCTCCCTCCCCAACACACACACACACACACACACGCCCGCAAAAGACCTGAAGGCTTGCCGTGTAGCCCTCATTATCTGCGCCACGCCTCTGTGGCCGTGTTATTCCTGATGATTCTGTCTTAGTTTCCTCACAGGAAATCGTTTCGTCAAAAGGAGTACACCTATCACAAGTACCACGTAGTCTGTCTCGCTTATTTCAGTGATTTAGGATGTTTTCGCTCGTACCCGCACTATTTGAACAGACCGCCGTGAAGCAAGCAAGCCAAAAAGATGGACCTTTTAAAGTATTGCGTTTAAGGTCAATTGCTCGTCCTTTGACAATGTATGAATACGTTTTGACAAGAATAGGTTTGAAGGCAGTATGGGCATCTGGCAAGACTATGTGTTATCTACAGGTATAAGCTGTATTCTAAGTTAAAAACAAAAATTCGCATACTAGAAAAGGCAATAATCCCTGATTTGTGTTTTTTTTATGTTTTTTTTTAAAGAAACTGTTTCAGCTACTCAGTGAAGATATGCATACCATATTTAACTTTTCCTCGTAAAATTGTAAGGCTGGAGATGATTTTTTTCTGATGTGAGCCGCTGTATATAGAATCCCTTAAAGTCGGCATGGTACGTCGCATTTATCTTTTTTGTCTCGTTAATAACAAACAAACAAAACACATTTCTTTCCAGTGAGTAAATTTTCATGAACTTTTTTCTTTCAAGCACGCAGATCAGTTTTACACCACACATGAGTTTACTGAATACGGGTTTATGGCTGAGAATAGAGAAATCGCTAAAGCTCAGGGTTGATTTGAGTCTTGGATCAAAATACTCGTCGGTATCCCACAGCTCGATGAGGAATAACTGCTAAAGATATCACTTTATTCGTCCCTCGAAGGGAAATTGCACTGTCTGCTTAGACAATAACTGACAATAACTAGAGGAGCAAAGCCTCCTTGGCTCACTTGTGAGATGGGTCAAGGTCATTAAAGAGTATGTTTGTAAGCTCTGATCACCAGCTATCCTGAAGTAAGGTGTCTCTTGTGTTCATAGTTCCTAAGAAAACGGCAAATGGCAATACAGTGGACGCCGGATATAAGCAACTCGGATATAAGAAAACTCGGTTATTGCCAACGAATTTTTTTCCCCCGGCCAAACTCTTCTTTATTATGTATTACAAAAACTCGGATACAAGAAACTCGCTTATAAGAAAACTCGGTTTTAGGAAAGCAAATTTCTTGTCCCGCTTGATACAAAAACTCGGATATAAGAAACCGAAAGTACATTTCCAAGAAAATTTCACTCATTGTAAGAAACCGAAAGTACATTTCCAAGAAAACTTCACTCATTCTAAGAAAACAGGTCAGGTCTGACGTCACTTAGGACAGGCACATGATGGCGCATGATTTTCTTTTCTTGAATTGGTTCTTTACCATTGTGTTCCGTGCAAAATAGAATGTTGGCAAGAAGAAAAAATACAAGATGCATTTTTGTTGTTCTATTGTTATATGTTGTTTTTATTATTATTTTGTTTTTTTGCCTGATTGGGAGCTCAGTCTCTCTCTCTCTCTCTCTCTCTCTCTCTGTATGTCTGTCTCTGTCTACAGGGCTCGCGTTCAGGAGAATAAAACTATCAGTATTAGACTAACTGTTGATCAATTCCTTTCTTTGACAATATACGTGGTCCATCTTTCCTCCATCCCCCTTCCCCCTCCCAACAGAAAAAAAAGCTAATTTGCAGCTTTTTTCAGCCAAATTAGACACGGAAAGTATCGCATATCATACTCGAATGGGACGAGTGTTTTATAGATCAAAAGTTGATACATAATGTACTTTTAATATATCCTATAAATACAAGGGAATTCTCTCTCTCTCTCCCCTTAGTTCTTTTTTGTTTGTTTGTTTGGTTGGTTGGTTGGTTTGGTTGTTTGTTTTTTCTTTTTGTTTTGTTTTTTCTTACCACATGACCGCCAGCGCTACAGTTGGGAAGCAAAAACAGTATTTTCATGTTCAAACAAAAAAATCTGACACTGAAGGACACAAGCGCACTGGTGTATATTAACTCTACACATATATATTCTGTGCAGGTCTTTAAGAGAAACCAGATATTTCTTAATTTAATGCAAAACATACACGAACTGAGAAAAAAGAAATGTTTTAAACCTTTTTTTCACTGAACTCGGTTATAAGAAATATTTTTCAGAATACTTTCTTATATCCGACTTTCAGATATAAGAAAACTCGGATATAAGAAACCAAAAAATTCACCCCCCTCGAGTTTCTTATAACCGGCGTATACTGTATAACAGTTTTCTTATCTTCTATGACCTTGACCTTGGATCAAGGTCATTCAAATGAGATCTGTAAGTGAAGAGCTTATCAATGCCAAGTTTCATAGCTCTAGTTTTTGCAGTTTCTGTACAAATGGTAATGTAAAATTTCACTACAGACAGTTGACTACAGACCTTGAGTCAAGGTCATTCAAATGGGTATGTCTGCAAAGGCCTCTTTGCTGTCTATCATTGTGCCTTGTTTAGTGCCTCTGCTGTTTATTGTTTCCAAGAAAATGCTAGCGTTAAAGTCTCCCCAAAACATCTTTAATGGCCTTGACTTTGACTCAAGGAAATTGAATACAAGTACGCCAGTACAGGTTTTGCCAATGTTTATCATCGTGCAAAGTTTGGTGCCTCTGGTACCCCTACATTGTGAGAAAATGGCAATTTTAAATTTCCAATGAGACAGCTTTGATGACCTTGACCTTCAGTCAAGGTCAGTCAAAATGGTACGTCTTGAAAGGCCTTACTGCTGTTTATCAGCAAGCCAGGTTTGGTGCTTCTGCTATACATTTTTTTCTGAGAGAATGCCAATGTTAAGGTTTTGGAATGTTTTCCGCAAAACAGCTTGTATGGCCCACGTGTTCCAAGAGAACGAACCTGACGGCGCACTTGCGGTCTGGTACCAAATATTTTTAGAGATTTTAAACTTGCATGCACCGTTACGCCGTAAACGAGTTAAACATACTACTGTTCCACCTTGGTTATCTCAAGAAATAATAGCCGCCATGAAAGTCAGGGATGAGCTGAAGAAACAACAAGGAGGAACGGCCCCGTCCTACAAAGTTGTTTCTCCAAACTTCATTTTATTTTGTCTGTTTTGTTGTTATTGTTGCCGGTTCTCCCCTCTCCAAGTTCTACTGATGACACTAGATCCTCTACGACCTCGAGCGATTAGCCACGTGACTGGGAGAGGGTGGGTAGGTGGGTGTTTAGGAGTTTAACGCTCTTTTCCACCACATAAGGGTGATATCAAAGACGGGGCAACGAGAAAAAGGCCAGCACAAATATTTGGCCCCAGCGGCCGGGATTCGAACTCTCGGCCCAAGCATTGAAAGTCCAACGCGCTACCATTCGGCTAGTCATGGTTTCCCCTCTCCTGTAATCGAGGGTCATGGCTCTTCGCATAGGAAAAAAATTAACACATTAATATCTCTGTGGTGGCTGGACCAATATTTAAATAATGATAGGATACAAGTGACGCTGAATAACGCTCCATGAAAATATACACTTTGGCCTTACAAGCTACCGTGCATGATTGTCTTAGTGGAAAATGCCCAACTCTAACACTGCGAGCTGAGGTTCGTCTGCTTGGCGGCCATTTGCAAGGTGTCGGCGCATGCGTGTCTGAATAGAAACCGCGGGAAAAGTCGGAGATTTCTAAAGGTGGGCAGATCAGACAAAAGCTGACAGAATAACAGGAATTGATGTAATGTCTCTTTGTCAGTCTCAAAAACAGTTGGCTGAAAAATCTCACAGGTCCTGTACTGCTTTCTACAAGCTTTTCTTAATCAGAAAATTCACTCAGCGAAAAGATTTTTCAACTAAAACGTTAGTCAGTTCAAGATCCCTCGAATCTGACAGGCCGGCATGCTGATCCCTCCCAACCGCATAGCAGAAAGATCTACAGAAACACACGGGATTTTTCTTTGATGACTGAACAAAATTTCTGATTACCACTGATTTGATGTGATCACTGATGTGTGAGTGTTTATGTTATGTCTCTCTAGATCTAGACTGTGAGCCGACAAGCATATTCACGTGGAAGGATCAGGATGGTAGGGAGAAGAAAGAATAAAAGGAAAAAAGGGGGCGGAGGGTAAAATACGGCAAGCACTAGGCCCCTATTACACAGCTGCTGTACTTTTTAAACTTTACACAATCACTGTCACATAATCCAGTGTGTAAAATTGTACGTGCAGTTTTGCTTTCCAGGGACAAGGTCGGTGTAAACTAGCATGCATAATCAAACGCAAAACAGTAATGGGAAACGTTGAATCTGAACAGATGATTTAAGTCCATCCCATACAAATCAAGACTCATCTTTTTTTGTCCCTGTACTGTACCAACATTGGCTGTCAAGAGCATTACATGTTTGCCAGCGTGAGCGGGAAAAACAGAAACATGGTTCAAACTGAAAATGTTGCCACTTCACATTGTCAGACTCTTGACGTCAATGGCACCATGCGCATCACGTTTGTATTAGTTGGCACTTGTTTTCAAATGTTTTTAAGTTGTTTCTCTATAGAGAAACAACTTTATGAGACGGGGCAGATTTTGCTACGCGCAGCAGCAAGTTTCAGTGATACAAAACAAGACTGTGACGTTTCTCCACACAATACTTACTTTCACGCACACAGTGACGTAACGAAATCTGCGTCATAGACACCTTACGTGCACACTTTGCTGCTGCGTTCTTTTTGGCGGGAATGACGTGTGTCTGTGTGTGTGTGTGTGGACGGATGTAATGATGGCTATCTCCTAAACCACCTCGTTGGAGGCCTTTTTACTTTGAGATAAAATGGGAATTCACCTTCTCCAGAGCTACCTTTCACGATTTTTAGCCTGTCGCATTTTCAGAAGAGTTTTCGCCGATTTTAAAAAATCGGTCATGTCACGAATTTTTTCGAAAAAAATGTTCAGATGACTTCATCTTCTGAAATTGGGAAGATCATCCAATTATACTGCCTGTTTTCGTAGCACAGCTGTGTAGCTCTGACAGGTTTTGTGTAAGAAAAATATTTCCGAGGTAGGGGTTGTTTGCATATAAGGCCAAATATCTATGAAAAGACTCCTTCAGATTACTCATCATTCCGGTATTTTTGTCACTTATGCCAACTGCACATATAACATGAACTACTGCACTATTATAGCGTTAGTATTAAGAATAACAGAGCTTTTAGATAAACACATTTTTTCACGTTTCTGCGAGAAGCGCTGGTCAAAAAAGTTCCAATTTTGCAATTTGCGTAAGTTCAACCCGAGGCACCTAAGTCCACGTTTCATCAGCTCTCTAGATCTTCCAGATTTTATATCAAAATTAATTCAGTCACGGAAGTCACAGAAACAACAAGGAAATCACAAGATATGAAGAAGTATCACCTGACAGACGAGCAACTTGAGGCTGACGTCAAATGTTTGGTTCACAGACAAAATCTGCAAGTATCGTCACTGCTTCCGACATTTCATCAGCCCTCTACATCTTCCAGATTTCATGTGAAAAATAATTCAGTCGGAGAAGTCACAACGCCAACAGGGAAATCACAAGACATAGGCTAGGAAAAGAAGGATTTTTGTGTGAAGTAATTCCTTTAAAAATTATTTATGGTGCAAATGATACTTAAGAGTATAACTACATCAGTCGCCAAAGTTGCACAAAATAGCAGCATGCAGTCTGTCAGAAATTGCCGTTTTAAAATGAGGGGGACACTTTTTCATGTAGCACCATGTTTCTACCGTCATCGCCACAGACGTATAGATCTATAGTATACGTCGATGGTCATCGCGCTTGAAAAATTTGCGGCTGCTGATGCAGGGGTCAGTTGAGGATGCTGCTGCCTGTTCCAGCTTTTCTGCGGTAAGATTTTGGTTATCTATGGTGAATTTCAACAAGATGTGATTGTTAATTTCTATCTAAGTTAATATATAACTTTTGGAGGGTGATGTCTTGTCCGAGTAGCGGTAATTGAGTCAAGTTAACCGCGTGGTCCGTCCGGCTGCTTGTCTAGACGATCTGATAACTTGAATGCGCACCTGTATTGCACAGTGCATTTGAAACCCACAAATAATGATAGTAATATGTAAAACAAAGTGCAGCAGATGAAGAAAGTATAAAAAAAATAATGAGCTGACAGGCATAAATGTGATACCGATATGCTTTGTGAAACCCTGTAGCCCATCATGAAATATTGTGCACATACGGTTAATGCTTTGTCATGTGACTAGTTATTTGATAAACAACTTGATTGTTTTAAAATAATGTTTTTGTTTGTGTTTTACCTGCTGTTCATGCGTAGAAACGTGAACTGTGAAAAAATTGTCCACTGGAAATTTTGTGGTTATTGCAGGTCAGTACTGACTCGGACTCTGACAAGAAAAGATGTATCAGTAAATATGACACAACTTTCGTTTCCTGTTACAGGAGTTTTCATAGCCAAAATGTATCACTTGCGTCCGAGAAATAGACAGATCTTTGGGTCAAGCTCACAGAGAAAGGATGACAGACTGTAAATTCTGTCAGCAAACAAATCAAAACTGCAGTCCATGCAGAACCTGGAGACCTGGTTCACAAGAGTTGTCGCATATCGTATACACACAAGAGGACCATCCAAGCAAAGAAAAGTGAAGTTCAGGTCACAATCTCACCGCGAAAACGGAGGAACCCAAGTGTGGATGATCCAAAGTGTTTGTCCTGTGACAAAGGCGAGAAACGACTAAACAAAGACAGAGGACAACTTATATCGGTCAAGACTAAAACAAAGTTTCAGCAGACTATGTTGGAGACATGTCAAAGCAGGGATGATTCTTGGTCATGCAAAGTTAGAGGAAGAATTGAGTTTATGCAGGACTGCCGTGCTAAAGATGCAGCGTATCACAATGTGTTATACAAACGTCCGCTCTGGTAGTCAGCTCCCCAAAATCTTCAGGGATGATGAACCAGCAAGGAAAAAATCATGCACAGGGAGACCGGAGGACCAGATTCGACTACAAGCGTTTTATCAAGTGGGATGATAAACTGTGTTCACTACGCACACTATATGTGATGGCCTGTGGTTCTGGCCGGCCGTATACACATGAGTGACACAGGCCAATGTTTTGTCAGATCAAGTGTATTTCGAGCATGTTTTGCATTGGATTGCCGGGACTGCTCTCATCAGCGTACCAACCCGTATATTGTTATAGAAATGTTATTCATTTCGTTACATTTGTTTGTGGGGTAGTAGGATGACTTTCATTTCGTCCTTGTTCTTTTCTTTGCACTGTGTGGTGCCCGTTTAGGCACTGTGTGCAGTTTCCTTTCTCCTCTCCGGGTCCTGTGTTTTGCTACATACTGGCCGGGTCCGTTTTGTCGTTCATTTCGTCATTGTTATCCATCTGGTGCGTTCCATTGTAGAGTGTGATCATCCCGTGTTCTGACCCTTCGGGCTTCTTATTTGTGTAGCAGTAACAAATGCCCACGAGCCTCTGCGTGGGTTGGCGCTTGCAATACTCTCCAGTTGACGTCGTGTTAATTGTTGCACTGGTTCGGGGACGCGTCCTTCCTCTTGGTCTGTCGGATTGCTACTGAAGAGGCGCGCGCGTGTCTTCGCGTGCGCGCGTGCCATGTTCTTCTTCGTTCAGTGGCTGTTTGGATGATGTCATCTTCTTTCGCGTGTGGTGGCTGCCTCCGTGATGTAATCGGTGATGTAATTTTTCCTGCGGTGTCCCTTAAGTCATGGCCGTTGTGTTTCTCGGTTTTTGCTCCTGGTTTCATTTCGGTAGGGGTTCAGCTAAGTGCTTTTGGATCATCGTCGCATGTTCGGTGTTCGGATGTTGTGCCGGTTGCGTCATCTTACATGGCTGTGTTGGTTGACCCCAGTTTCGCTGTCTAGCTATTTTGGTTTCGTTTGTGATGTCTCTCTTTCTCGCCGTCATGATCGCCGCCAGAAGTTGTTTCTGTCCGTTTTTGTTGCAGTCGCTTTGTTTGAGTTCACTGTTGGTGGTGGTGGTGGTGCTGCTGCTACTGCCGCTGTTCCTCGCCGTTATGATCGCCGCCAGAAGTCGTTTCTGTTCGTTTTTGATGCCGTCGACACAGTTGTTGTTGTTGTTGTTGTTGTTGTTGTTGTTGGTGGTGGTGGTGGTGGTGGTCAGTGGTGGTGGTGTCTCTCTTCCTCGCCGTTGTAATCGCCGCTAGAGGGCGTTTCTGTCCGTTTTTGATGCAGTCGCCTTGTTTGAGTTCACTGTTGTTGTTGTTGCTGTTGTTGATGCTGTCGCTGTGTCTCTTCTTCGCCGTTATGATCGCCGCCAGACGTCGTTTCTATTCGATTTTGATGCAGTTGCCTTGATTGAGTTTACTGTTTTGGTGGTGGTGGTGGTGGTGCCACCCGCCGTTATGATCGCCGCCATCATAACTTTGTAAAAAAAAAAACATCACTACTTCTTTCTTTCCGACTTCTGATTTCAGCATGTTTAAACATTCTCACAGTTTGTCCAGTAAGGAAGGAGAAATTATGGGAGAGCATTAATTGACGGAACTGTTTCTCATCAAAATGCTGTATCACTTGGGTTTCGGGGGAGGATTGGGGGTGGGGGGGGGGGAGGGAGGGGGTTGAGGGCTTTATTGACATTTTCTGCATTTGAGTATATTGAACCCCTTTTTGATCATTTCTGTTTGTAATGGATAAGTGGAAAATGAATCTGGTAACAAAAGTATACATTTTAATGAAGAATGTGGCACATTACACAAGGTATTCGAGTTTGCACGGTTGACAAATAGTGACCTATTTTAACAGGTCAAAAATTGCATTTAGCATTCTGCAATCTTGTGCAACTTTTGCCATGTGTCAAAGGGGTATCCATAGAGCTCAAAACAGGCGACAGCAAATTTAAAGGAATTACTTCACACAGAAGGATATTTCTTACGTTTTTTTCCTAGCCTAACATGAACAAGCATCCTCAGACGATCTCAGTGCTAGAGGCTGACGTCAAAAGTTTAGTTCACGGAATTGACGTCATCTCTGTCTCTCTCTGTATGACGACCTGCCTGAGGCTGACGGCAAGTGTTTAGTTCACGGAACTGACCTCTCTCTCTCTCTCTCTGGGGAGCCAGGGTGGCCGAATGGTAGAGCGTTGGACTTTCAATGCTTGGGCCGAGAGTTCGAATCCCGGCCGCTGGGGCCAAATATTTGTGCTGGCCTTTTTCTCGTTGCCCCGTCCTTGATATCACCCTTTTGTGGTGGAAAAGGACGTTAAACTCCTAAACACCCACCCACCCACCCTCTATCTCTGCCTCTCTCTCTCTCTCTCCCCCCCTTTCAATGCTTGGGCCGAGAGTTCGAATCCCGGCCGCTGGGGCCAAATATTTGTGCTGGCCTTTTTCTCGTTGCCCCGTCCTTGATATCACCCTTTTGTGGTGGAAAAGGACGTTAAACTCCTAAACACCCACCCACCCACCCTCTATCTCTGCCTCTCTCTCTCCCTCCACCCCCCGCTTCACGGAACCTGATATGCCACCGCTTGCTGACACTGCCTGCGGGACCCAGACACGCTTCTTTGCAAACGGACCGGATGCCACATTCACCCTCAAGCGCTGGCGTGCCGCTCTTCATGCCCGCTACTATAGACAACTTCAGGATGCCGGATACCATACCGTTTTCTGGCGTGACACTGACCACTACGATGAGGACATTGTAGTTGATGACAGTCTCCTAGACTGTTCTACGCCAGCCATCCCTGATGATCTGGGAAGGACATTTGTCCAGGTGTATGAGGGTACTGCAAAAAAAATCACAATTACCCTCATCTACCGACAGAGGCGATCTTCAGGTGGGACGTGTCACATACAAGGACAGCAGAAGGATGCGTGGGTGGCAGCGGAATATCGATCCCTGTGTGCATACGTCGAAGCACTCAAAAATGGACTTGCTGATCCTGCTGATAATGTCCCTGTTGACGTGATGCAACATCAGTCCTGCGTCGCCACCTCCGCGCCAATTATCACGCTCCCTCCTGACATCCCGCCACGCTCTTCGACGGATTTCGTAGACGCCCCTCTTACGTCTTTACCCCAGTCAGAAAACTCAAACCCCTTAGTGGTTGACCGGGCAACCGACTTTGAACAGCTCTCCTCACCCGCCACTCCCGACGTCCAAAAGCAACCCCGTCCTGTGGCAGAGGCCGTGTGCAGTGTTGACACGAGCCTTCAAGTGCAGACAGCGTCCTCCACTGATGATCCTATCAATGGATCATCTGTCTCGCCTGATTGTTCGCAGAGCGTGTCCGTTGATGCCCAGGCTGGCGATAACGAGCGGACTGTAAATCCCTCCCCTAACCCATCTGCTACGCAAGACTGCACACCCGCACTATCCTCTGTCAGCAGCAAAATGCCCGTGCCATGTAGCGATGAGGACACAGCGAGTGAGCTTGTTGTTTCCGGCAGCTGCTCATCATCGCCTACATTGTGTATGACACTTCACTCCCAGTTAGACAAGGCGCATGATGTAATCGATGCACTTCGCAGAGAAATGTACACCTTGAAAAGAGACGTCGCGGCGGCTGTGATCAAGGTAGACCAGCTAGACTGTGGGGTTAGGGACAACGCTGTGCGGGCATCTAATGCTATCGGGATGTCCGAGAAATGGCTCTGTGATCAGCTTGATGAACTTCGAGAAGAAGTCAACAAACTCCAACAGTCAAACTACCACACCAAGGACAGCGTCAAGAGACTTTCCTCCGCCCGTGACAGCCATAGTAACCTCATACGTGATCTCACGAAGCGGGTAGAGACTACGGTTACACTGCCCTCAGGTCAAGCTTCCCTGCGGCAATCAGCGGCCACAAACAGTAAGAGTGTGCCCTCTCCCAGTGCGCCGAGTGATAAGAGGATTACCGCTATTAGTGACGCAACCGCGTCACGCGTCGACGGTACCGCCATCCCTGTACGGGTGTCTGTACCCGGACACATCATCCCAGGGACAGATGCTAACCCGGAGACCAGTCACCCAGAAGCCAAGGATACTAAGCGGATTAGTGATCGTCCTCCCGCTGACCGTGACCTTGCTGCCCTGTCTCCCGCTGAGGTCATGTCACAGCATTGTGTTCAGTCTGACGCATCTTCCGTCATCATAGGTGACTCTGTTTTGAAACACATGCGTAGTGACAGGATGTCAACCAAACAGGAGAAGGTGCAGGTGATCTCTGTGTCTGGCCTGTCCACTGTTGATCTCACTGAATGGCTACTCCAGCAGCCAGAGGCCCCACACGTTGACGTCCTTACTGTGCATGTGGGTGTCAATGACTGCAAGTCCGGCGTGATAACAGCACCAGAGTGGGACCAGCTGTTCGGCCTGTGTCGGCAGGTATTCAGTCATGCGCGACTACAAGCCTCCAGCATTCTTCCTGCCAAAGGAAGGCACGAACTTAATCACGTCATTGTGCCGTCTAATGACTGTCTTCAGCGAATGTGCGAACGGAGAAACGTGCTGTTTATAGACAACACGCCCACGTTCACAGCACCTAGTGGTGCGCCCCGTCTTGCACTGTATCGCCAGGACAAGCGTGATGCCATCCACCCGAGTTTCAAAGGCATGACTCGCCTGGCCAGTAACATCAAACGTGCGGGCCAGCCAGTCAACAGCTCCAGCTACCCTACACCGACAGGCACCGACAGTACCTCCCAACAACCATCGGGCAGGGAGATGTACTATACTGTTACTGCTAGGCACCAACCAGTCACCCGTGGAATACCTGATTGTACAGCTCATGGTCAGGCAACCTCCCAATCATCCTCAGAGCTGCAGCAGCCGCTTCCACAATACGACCAGCCTTTGCAGCATCACCAGCTCCAACAACAACAGCAACATCACGCTCGTCACCAACAGCAACTATGCCCTCCACCATTGTCACCTTCCACACAACGCATCCAGGCGACCCCTCAGTTTTCCGCCAGCTTCTGCCAACCATCTTCCTGGAGCGACTACAACAATCTTTCTGTGTTCCGGCATCCACATGGTTTCCCGCCCTCCTTCACCTCCACAGGGATACTTCATCCAGGTCCTTCAATTGCACCGTCACATCAGTGGGCCTCGTTTCCAGGTGCATGTCATCTGTACTAGGTGTGTGTGATATATCGCGGTGTTAAGTGTAGCCTGTGTCTACATTGTGCTCTACATTGGATTACCCTCTGTGCTCTACATTGGTTTGCCCTCTGTGTTCTACTTTGGAGTACCCTCTGTGCTCTACATTGGATTACCCTCTGTGCTCTACATTGGATTACCCTCTGTGTTCTACTTTGGAGTACCCTCTGTGTTCCACATTGGATTACCCTCTGTATTTGGATTACTCCCTGTGCTCCCCATTCGATTACTAATAACTGTGCTTATTTGGCCTAGCTTTCGGTAACTTGTCAGTGTTGAGTGGCCTTTTAAAGCGCGAACTGCAGATATACGCACGACTGAGTGCTATAGACACTGGTGTGCGTATCAACCTTTATTAACATCGTCATTTTTAAACATTCTTTTATATTCTTTTGTGGCATTCTGTGGTTTACTTCATCCTGCTTACGTGATTAGCTAATAACTCATATCACCCTTTAAGTATTTGACCAGTGATTTCGTCAGGCAAAATATACCTCTACAAACAGTTCCTGCTTGACGAATCTACGAACTGACACAGAAGCCTTTGTGCTCAGCTAAAAGTGATTGGTCGTGTGATTGGTCTGATTTGCTTCAATCATCTATCTAATTTTGTGCTTTCTTGTTTTGTTTGTTTTCCCTTTCTTTGTTTGGTCTACTAGTGCAACCCGAGCCTGTGACCGGCATAGCCCTGAATAGTTTATACTGCTTATATTGCTTGTTTTTAAATCGTTTTGCTTACGCCTATCCACCCAACACGAGCGTCTTTAAACTGTAAACAGTACCTGCATATCGATTGTTCATTAACATAGTAAATATGTCAAGTGTTCGACGACAAACTCAGTTAAAGATTGGGCACCTTAACGTATATCATTTATCCAACAAGGTAAACGACCTTTGTGCTTATCTTAACAACTCTGAACCATTCCACCTGTTTGGTCTAAGTGAGACACGTCTTAGCGATTCCATTAGTGACGATGCGATACGTATTCCAAATGTTTCTGTTCTTCGTCGCGATCCCGACACCCCTGGTAAAACGGGCATTGCAGTGTATGTTCACAACTCCATCCAGCACTTAGTCCGCCGGCGCAAGGACCTTGAAATCCCCAAAGTTGAATGCCTGTGGCTTGAAGTTAGGGACACCAAGACTCGGCCTTTCCTCCTTGGATTTGTCTATCGTAACCCTAATTCTACCTTTGAATGGTACGACGATTTTCTGTCCGCAGTCGAAAATATTGGCTTACCCAATAGTGACGTCCTTCTCTTGGGAGACTTTAATATTAATCTTCTAAAATCATATCCTGCCTGGGAATGCACTAGCTCACTGGTCGGCCTTCAGCAACTTGTAACAACTCCTACCAGAATAACACCGTCCTCCTCAACACTCATTGATCATATCTATACAAATCGCCCCCACTTGGTATCAGATGTCTGTGTTCCCACCTTCAGTATAAGCGACCACTACCCAGTTGTCTGCTCCTGGCGGTTTAAAATTCCAGCCAAAAATAAGCATGGTCACACGACTATTAACTACAGGTGTTTAAAACACTTCAATGAGGCTGCGTTCCTCTTTGATCTGTATCAAACACCCTTCACCGACGTATTCAATGAAAGCGACCCAGAAGCTGCCTTGACACTTTGGTACGAACTGTATACCTCTGTCCTAAATAAACACGCACCACTCCGACAAAAACGGGTTAAACATCATACTATGCCCGCTTGGTTAACTCAGGAAATAGTTCAAGCAATGGCACTCCGGGACGAGCTGCGTGCACAGAAATGCTTCAGCGAATTTAAGCAACAGAGAAACCGCGTAAAGACTATGGTCAGGCGGGCTCAGAGAGATCTCTGTGAGCAAATGATTAAAAATGACAAAGACACAGCATCACTCTGGCGAGCCTTATCAGTCGTTACTAGAGGAAACAATAAACAGTCACCCAATATTCCACCTAATCTCAATGCAAACACCTTTAACAATCATTTCCTCTCAGTCGCTGAGTCTCTCGCTAACTCTTGTGGTGATAGTGGTCAGTATACTTGTCCTGATGCCTTGCGGGCATTTTGTGAAACAAAAACAGTGGGCACTGAACCATTTGTGATTCCGCCTCTGGCGGTACACGAAGTGGGAAACTTGATCACTTCAATGCGAAGTAAAAAATCATCAGGACCTGATAACATAAGCCCAAAGTTGCTCAAGCTTTCCCTACCTTACATTGTTGATTCCCTAACTTATATTTATAATCTTTGCATTCACAACCACACTTTCCCATCTGCGTTCAAACATGCTAAAGTCATACCATTGCCCAAATCAAAGGATTTAACTGATGTAAACAATTACAGACCAATTTCCCTTCTCTCCGCTCTTTCAAAGCCACTTGAGAGGCATGTGCACAAACATCTCCTTAACTACTTGGAGAGCCGCAGTCTTCTCTATTCACTCCAGTCAGGCTTTCGTCCGCAACATTCCTGCCCCACAGCTCTGTCACGATTGGTAGACACTTGGTTGTCTTCTGTGAACGAGTCAAAAGTGACAGGTGTGGTATTTTTAGATTTCAAGAAAGCATTTGACCTAGTCAACCATAACATTCTGCTGGAAAAATTAAAATGTTATTTGCCGAACTCAGAAACAACGTCTTTTTTCAAATCCTACCTGTCTGACAGGAATCAGAAGGTTCTGTTAAATGGTTCTTTTTCTTCCCTTGGTTTGGTGAAACACGGCGTGCCTCAGGGCTCTGTGCTCGGCCCACTTTTGTTTTGTTTATTTATCAATGATTTACCTCTCCATATAACTCACACCGAAGTCACATGTGACATGTTCGCAGATGATACAACCATCCACACTCCTGACACAGAACTTAACAACATCAGTGCACGACTGCAGCAGAGTCTGGACGAAGTGTCTGACTGGTGTGATAATAATCACATGATTCTAAACCCAAATAAAACTGAATCAATGGTCATAACCACACGCCAAAAACATCAGCTCGGCCCCTTGTCTCTCAGCTTGTCCTTCAGTGACCGCGACATTCAGCAGGTTACCCAACATCGCCTACTAGGGATTACGATAGACAACCAGCTCAAATGGCAAAGTCATATAGACAATGTCTGTAAGACTGTCTCTCGTAATCTCTACATGTTGTCCAAACTAAGGTATATGGTCGATGTTGATGCCCGCAAAATGTTCTATAATGCGCATATAAAGTCTCACTTGGACTACGCATCTACCGTGTGGGATGGTTCAGGGGAAGTCCACATGAAGAGGTTGAATTCCTTACACCGAAGGGCAGCGAAATTAATCCTTCCTGATCCCCTCTTGTCAACGGACCAAAAACTTAAAAAATTAGAGATGCTACCGCTGAAACAGCAGTTTCAGTTTAATAAAGGTTTAACAATGTACAAGGCTTGGAAGCACACTCTTCCCCCATATCTTTGCTCCTTGTTTTCACAAAAAGAATCCCTTTATTCCAGGTCCCACAATCAGTTTAAAATCCCTCGCCCCAGGATTGACAAGTACAAATCCAGTCTATCCTTTTCTGGTCCCGATCTTTGGAATTCGCTGCCTCTCCATGTGAGATCATCGCCTTCACTTTATACCTTTAAGAAACGGCTTTTTAACTTTCTTCGTTCAGTTCAATAGAGCTGGAAAGCTAGCTTCGTCCACACGTACTTAGAAACCAGTCTTCACTAATCATTATTACCATAGTCATTTACTAACACCCAACATGTACATATTTACATAATCATGTTAGTTTGCATTAACTTTAATCATTTCAGTTTCTTGGTTATCCCTGCCATCTTTTTTAGCTATCATGCTTATTCTCCGCCTTCTTGTATTTCATTTTTAAGTGTCTGTAATGTGTATACTCCTAAGCTTTTACTCTTATACTGTAGTCTAGCAACGGCAAGGTTGTAAACTGGCCCTTAGGCCAAAATCTTCTACCGTTGTAAAATAAAGGATTGTCATTGTCATTGTCTCCCTTCTTCCCCCACCCCACCCCACCCCCAGTCACGTGGCTAATCGGTCGAGGTCATAGAGGATCTAGTGTCGTTGGTAGAACTTGGAGAGGGGAGAACCGGCAACAATAACAACAAAACAGACAAAATAATATGAAGTTTGGAGAAACAACTTTGTAGGACGGGGCCGTTCCTCCTTGTTTCCTTTGGAGCGAAATGATCCAGTTTGCTGAAGATGATCAATAAAATTGTATTGATGATCTTTGGTTTTTCCTCTGTTGTTGTATGTTTCTAAAAAGCATTCATGTATGTGCCTTGGGACTGCTGATAAGACAGTCGAAACATGTTTGGTGAGTGGATGAGGATCTTTGTAAATTAGACTTTTGGTTGTCCTTGAGTTGGTCAGACCAGGCACAGCGAATGGTCAGACTCCTGACCGGCGAAGGTTGTCCGATTTCATTTAAGACTTTTTATGTTTGGCAGATAGTACACATTGTATATTCATATACAACTAGGTCTGTTACTGCAAACAACTAGAGAGGCAGAAGCCTCCATGGCTCCCTTGTGACACAGGTCAAGGTCATTCACAAAAGTATGTTTGTAGAGCTCTTATCACTATCCAGTATCATGCTAAGTGATGTGTCTGGCGCTCTGAGTTCCTGGCAATATTACAATTTTCCCCAAAACAGTTTGTACAGCCTTGACCTTTGGTCAAAGTCATTCAAAAGAGATCTCATCAATGTCTATCATCATGCCAAGTTTGATGCCTCTAGCATTTGTAGTTCCTCCGAAAACAGTAATGTTAAAATTCACAACAGACAGCTTTAATGACCTTGACCTTCAGTCAAGGTCATTCAGAAAGGTAGGTCTCATTGCTGTCTATCATCACGCCTCATTTGGTGCCTCTACTGTTTGTTGTTTTGAAGAAAATGCCAAGGTTAAAGTTTCAAAAAAAAAAAAAACGCTTGCATGACCTTGACCTTGACTAAAAGTCACTGAACACAGGTATGTCTGTAAAGGTGCTGCCAATGTCAATCATCGCACATAGTTTGATGCTTCTGATTCTTCTAGATACTGATAAAATGCAAATGTAAAATTTCCGAACACTGTTTCAATGACCTTGACCTTCAGTCAAGGTCATTTAAGATGGTATGTGTGCATAGGTCTTATCACTGTCTATCAGCATGCCAGGTTTGGCACCTCTGCTGTTCATTGTTTCTGAGAAAATGCCAATGTTAAGGTTTCACAAAACTATCTTGTACGGCCTTGACCTTGACAGAAGGTCACTGACTACATGTATATCTGTAAAGTTCTTATCAATGTCTATCATCATGCAAAGTTTAAAACCTCTGGCATTTGTACATTACGAGAAAATGCCAATGTAAAATTTTCAAACAGAGAGCTTTAGTGACCTTGACCTTGGGTCAAGGTCATTCAAAATGATATGTTTTGAAAGGTCTTGTGCTAGTCTATCAGCATGCCAAGTTTGGTGCCTCTACTGTTTGTAGATTCTGAGAAAATGACAACGTTAAAGTTTTCTGGACACACACACACACACACACACACACACACACACACACACACAGACAGACAGACAGACAGACGACGGAGGGTTAATACATAGACTCCCATTGTTACACAAGGGAGCCAAAAATGCATAAATGGGCACACCAACCGTATTTATTTATATTTTAGAATTACTTGTACTGTTTAATTCTCTCTCTCTCTCTCTCTCTCACACACACACACACACACACACACACACACACACACACACACACACACACACACACTGCTATAATGAGAAACAGCGAAAGACTTAATGTTCAGGTAGTGTATGTTGAAATTTATCAGCCTTGTGATTAGGACATCACTTGGAAGGTCACACATTATCAAACGTTTCCTTTTGTACATTTATTTCTAGACACATGTTGATCAGTTACAACACACACATTTTGGCCAATGGGGACAAAGTTTACCATTCAGGTTGGAAACATGACAGCACATAGAAACTGATGATCAGTGATCAGATTTAGGACTGACCATACAGTAATGTGTCATGGTAAAAACAAAAACAAACTAGATACCAGTTCTTTCAAATGTTACAACAGTGAAACAAGTGCTTAGACGACTAGCAAATTACAGATAACAGAAAATGTATACCTGAAATATATTCTTTAGATTCTCACTGTTCCTTCAGCCCTAGCCAAGTCAGATTCACACTATATTGTGTCTACTTTGCTTCAGTGTTATACCTTCAAAATGAAAATGTAGCAGTACAAACAAACATACAACCAACCAGCACACCTACAAACATTTCAAACAGAGTTTAGTACTAAATTTATTTCAAAAAGGTGGGGGTGGGGGTATGGCAGTTTGAATTTAGCGTCAAGTGTCCGATTAGATGAGGGAATTTTGGGACTGAATTTCACGAGTGTCAATACTGAGCGGAAAAGGTCTTGTCCTATTACAACCGGCTTTGGCATCACCATAATGGTAACAAAAGATAATTTTAATGAGGGAATTTAGTGTCCAAGATGCCCAGTCTGTAGATCCTGAGGTAGCAGGTTTAAATCCCATGGTAGGCAGGGATATTATTGGCGATTGCTTTCCGAGGGGATTTCATATCGGTTAAACACAGATTTAGGCCAGTTTAAGAATATATAATTTTTGCTCTCAGTTTGTAGTACATGTACATGGATTCGACACAATAGAGGTTGTCTGGTACGCTTGTTGCTAACTTTAACATTAAAACAAAAAAGCAAAAGTGGACCTAACTTACCACTTGGTGTTGACTTGAATAATAGCCATGTTGAACATGATATCAGATGAGGACACATTTGTAAACATATTTGCAGGAGCTGGTTGTTTTAAGCAGGACCTGGGCCTGAAATTAATGCATACGCAGATCAAAGTGATGTTGTAACACACACACACACACACACACACACACACACACACACACGACGGGTGAGCTGTTCTCACGATCGAGGCAGTACACGTTTTTGAGGGCTCTGCAAAATCTGATTGGAATTTGCCAATTATCATCAAAACTATTAGTTGTTTGGTGCCGAAAGACTGTTGGTTTGACTCTGTGAAGCATGCCGAGTAATTCGGTGTGTTTTCGTGCTGTTTGTGGCAAATTTTACTGGACTTTTCTTTCCTTCATGAAAAAACGTGCACGTGAGAAGGCAGCCATGCGTATTCGTACTGTGAGCGGTCCAGCAGCCGTCACACTGGTGTTTTTGGTCGCTTTCCTACTACAATGTGGCGACATCGAACCCAACCCATGTGAATGAAAGTCGGAGGAGGAATTAACTTTTGCAGCAGCTGCAGTTATTTTGCTGCAGAACAGGAAGAAACAGTGGATCTGGGCGAGAAAGTGGATCTTGCAGCGAGTTTCGCTTGGCGCATACGGAGGTCTTTGACGCCATTTTGTTTAATTTGGCCGCGTGACCACTACGCGGCGTGCGATTGGCCGTCCTGGCGGGGCTCCCAGGGTGCCTCGCGCGCACTTGCGAGGCGCAAGCCGAGAAAATAGAAAGCCGTTCTATCCGAAACTTGCCGCGGCAAGCCGTAGGCTGCAAGACTGTACATCTTGCTTGTACATTTGCCGTCGACTTGCGGGGGCCGCAAACCCGCTTTTGCCTTGCAAACTTGCCATGTGTAGAACGGCCCTTAAAGATAAAGTTGACAAACTGGAAGAAAAACTGGATGACGTCGAAGGCAGAAGCAGACGTAACAACTTGATTTTTCACAACATCCCCCACCCCCAGGGCCGTACAGAGACGTGGGCGGACTGCGAGAAGGCGGTGAAGAAAGTCGTGAAGGAGGAGATGGGGATCGAAGACGATGTGGAAATCGAACGTGCGCATCGTCTCAAGGGCGGTCGGCAGACACCTCATCCCATCATCGTCTGCTTCAGCAAGTTCAAGGACAAGGAGAGGATCCTTGCCGAGCGCCGGTCCCTGAGAGACAACGAGTCGGATGTTTTCATCTCCGAGGACTTCACCCCCCGGGTGAGGGAGAAGCGCAAGAAGCTGTTGCCGTTCCTTCAGGAAGCCAAGGACGCCAACAAGAGGGCCTTCCTCCGCTTCGACACACTCGTCATCGAGGGCAAGTCCTACATCTTTGATGCTGCAACAAACGGGCTGGTCGAGCGACGGGGGCGGAGATGAGGGGCAGGCCGGCGTGATCGTGATGCTGCCAGGAGGAGGAGAGAGCCTACCCCACCCCCACCCTCCCATCCCGACGCTACAGTGGTCGACTTACCTGTACACCGACCCCCACCCCCACCCCCACCAACAGATGGTTCCTCAGTGTTTAAAGTCATGGCATGGAACGTTCAAGGTTTAACCAACAAGTTGAGAAGTATTTCATTTAGAAACTTTTGTGAGCAATTTAAAATGTTTGCGTTCTCTGAAATTTTGTCCTGTAAACTAGGTGACATTGAAAGTGCTTTCCTGTTAGTATGCCCGAAATACACATCACTTCGCAAACGTCTTTTTCCAGTATTTTATCACCGTTTCCCTTCAGTTTTTAAAGTCCAACTATACTGGTCCGCAAAAGTTAAGGGCCGGCCCTTGTTTTCAGTACCTTTACATATATTTATTTTACACTAACACAACGACGTTGAAAATGACTCAAGTTGGGCTACGCTGCAACTTTGCTTAGTGCTGCATGTGCCCAAACCTGTTTTGCAGACACTGCAGTTAAGCAACAGTGTTTTCAGCGGAGCCGAAAATGTTGCAAATTCAAGAGAATTTTACGAAAGTTTTGTCGTTTTTAGCTGAAGAAGCAGTGCCGCTGCAGGCTTCTGGCATATTGCACGTGCATGCCATGTCCCTAGTGAACCCTGCTCAGCAAAAGTTAGACACGAATGGGTATTTAAGGGCGGCAACCAGGGCTCTCAATAAGCATGCCTCCAAGACAGAGACCTTCAACACTTGATCGTGGACGGGCGCTGGGATGGCTTCAACATGGAACTTCCGGCCGAGAAGTCGCCAGACGGCTTGGAGTGAGCCACTCCGTCATCCAACGTCTGCACGAACGCTTCCAGGCCACCGGAAGTGCGGATGAACGGCCCCGCTCCGGACGCCCACGAGCAACGAACCGGCGCAACGACCGTTACCTTCAGCTGTTGGCGCTGCGTGACCGGACCGTCACTGCCAGGACCCTCAGAAGCAACCTGAGGACGGCCACCAACATTATCATCTCCCAGGACACCGTCGAGCGACGCCTGCACGAAGTGGACTTCCACTCAAGGGTCCCTGCCGTCCGTATACCGCTGACACCACGTCATCGCCGAGCTCGGATGGCGTTCTGCCGCAACCACAAGCGCTGGAACAGGCAGCAGTGGGACAGAGTCCTGTTCACCGACGAGTCTCGGTTCACTTTGTCGAACAGTGATGCCCGGAGGCGCGTGTGGCGACGTGTAGGCGAGCGATACATCGATGCTTGCGTCCAAGAGCACGACCGGTATGGAGGGGGGTCCGTGATGGTGTGGGAAGGCTTTCATCTCCATGGGAGGACTCCTCTGTACCTCATCCGAGGCAACCTGACCGGCGTGAAGTACAGAGATGAGATTGTCAGGCCGATCATCATCCCTACTCTGCGGGCAATGGGACGTGGCTCATGTCTACAGGACGATAACGCCACCCCTCACCGTGCTGTGGTGGTGAGGGACTTCTTGCAGCGGCAGCAAGTGGTCCGCATGGACTGGCCAGCCCGATCCCCAGACCTGGCTCCCATTGAAAACCTGTGGGACATTCTGGGACGCCGGGTAGTGGACAATCATCCCACCCCACAGATGCTGCTCAGTTATTCCAGTTCCTGCAGCAGGAGTGGCACGCCATCCCGCAACAGATGCTGCAGAACCTTGTCCACTCGATGCGGCAACGGGTGGTGGACTGTCTGGCAGCAAATGGTGGCCACACCAGTTATTGGACAGAACATGAACGAACTGACCGGACTTGCAACTTTTCAGAAGGGGGGTGGGGTGCTTCTGACGGATGTAAATCGAATGAATTTTGACATGTCAATGGAATTTTTGTATCAATCGATGGCTTTAATGGTCAATTAAATCATTCTATAAGTCGAAGGTGTTTTCTGGTTTTGGTTTGCTTTTGAGAGAGGAATGTTTTCCTGGCCCTTAACTTTTGCGGACCAGTATATTATGTAAAAACCTGTCAGCTAAAATGTCCTTCAGACTAGCATTATATATAAGTCAATGCATGAAAATCAGACAATAAGGCTATAGTCATAGCGTTGGTTTACACACTTTTATGCAGAATATGTTGTATCTTGTACTGATACTGGTTTCATGGTTACTTTGATAGTGTGAGTAGTCACCTCTACCTCAGCTGACTTTGTAATGTCTTACCCTCATGTTCTGATGGGCCAAATGGCCTGCAAAACTGAATAAACTATTATTATTATTATTATTATTATACACACACACACACACACACACACACACACACACACACCATATTTTGTGATCCCTTGCATGGTTTCTCTTCAGTCCTCATTTGTACTGATCTTGCATGATACATGTACTTCATAGACTGTTCAAACACACACAAAACACTTTGGTATACAACTGACTTGTACTGCAGGCTTACTGAAATAGCTGCTGGTGAGTCTGACATGAGATCTATCTCTACACTGCCTGAGAGCATACTTGCAACACCTATGTACAGACCAATGCCACAGCAAAAGGCACAGTGTGCCCTGCTTTTCAGTCCCCCCCCCCCCCTACACCTTCCTGCTGCACCAGTGCACATCTATCTGTCTAGCATACTGGTTTGTTCAGTGCTCTGCAATAACATGACAAAGTCCAGGGAAAAGAATATCCCAAGTGTCTATCATGTCACAGTCAGCAGGGGGAAAACACAGTAGGACCATGCTCACCTTCGTAGAATGGGTACTGTCTGTGGATGTGATTATTAAAACTGCTGTGAGAGTCAGAATCTAATGCAGCACTCCCTCTAGTTTCACTCCGTTGCCTCCCAGTACTGCCTCTACTCATCCCTCTCCAACTTTCCTGGACTCCCTTCACAGTACACATCTTCCACACCCGCCGGAACTCGACTGATTAGTGTAGACTGATCACCTCCTCCTTCCCATCATCAGAGTCATTTTCTTCCAATTCTTCTACATGTCCGAAGGAATCAGGACTGAAAACCGCCGTCCAAATCTACGAATCTTGCCACTCTCTAATCTTCACTTTCTGTGCCATTCCCCGGAATATTGAACAAAATTCCACGATTATCCCCATTACGTAATGTATCTTGTTGACTATACATCTAAAGTAGATTTTCACACGAACATTTATAGAAACTTAAAACCACTAGTAGATAAATATTGCTGTTTGATGTGAGGAGCGAGACCGCGTCCTTCGACTTTGCGAAACTATTCAGAATATCCCAAGGTAACCACTGAATATTTCGCTAACGTCATATTTTGAGAAAATTGAATCTCGCCTGCCAAAGTCGCTGACGTGTTCTACACGGTAGCTGAGGAAGCAATAGACAAGAAATGCAGTAATTCTGAGTTATACAAACGCCACCAGCGGCATTGTGAAGTACAATCCGATAGCATTATGTTACTGGTGTGAGTGATCGAGTGCGAACATTTCAATAGATAGATCTGGTTCCTGCCTAGTCTGTACAATTTAGTAACTGCAGACATGTATCCGTAAAGGCGTTCTTTGAAACTTGAAGCAGGCTTTTTAGTTCTAGCATATAAAGGTCTAGGTAATTGTAAAGAATAGTATACGAAAATAACTGGAGCTATTTGCACGCACTTTGACGGGTGTTTTCGGTTCTGCTCGATGCAAAGAGGCGTAAGACACCCTTACCTACTCACTTTGACACTCCTTCCCCAAAAAACATGCACAAAATATCCCTGAATGACCGGCGACCACGGTCCGAGCAGTCGCCGGCACGCAATTTTGGTTACGTTCAAATAGGCCTAGCTTCGGAAATGTTTGGAAATGTTCAGCCCACCAAATTTGAAAAATAAATGCAATTCTAAATTCAGAAATTTAAATAGCTGAGCTGACCCTTCGCACCACGTGATTGTAATGTGTTTATGTCCGGTGTGAGAGAGAATGTGTGTGATTCACGTGAGCGTGCGTGTTGGGTTCAGTTCGCGGCGCTTTGAGCCGATTCATAATTTATTTGGGTAAAGCGCCTATATAATACTCATTATCATTATTATTATTTCCAGGGGCGCCGGAAGATGTTGGGGGGGAGGGGGGACAGAATCTCAGAGGGGGGGAAACACCAGAGCCAGTGAAAGGAAGGACGTTGCCCGAAGAAAGTGAAAAGCGGGGGGGGGGGGGGGGGGGGGGGGTGTTCAGATGCTGCGAACACAAAAACCTTTACGAACCAGGGAGCCACTGAAAGGTAGGACGTTGCCCAAAAAAAGTGAAAAGGGGGGGGGGGGGGGCGACTTTCTGCCGTCGTTTTGATATTTCATGCAACGGCTAAACTGAGTTCTCTGTTGGGTGGGATAAGGGAGAGAGCCGGAAGAGGGGGAGGGGAGGTAGGGGAAGGGAGGGGGGGCAAGACCATGGCTTTGCCCCCCCTCCTGCCATAGTCACCTGATTTTCCAGGGGGGGGGGGGGGGCAAAAAGATACTCTCGCCCCCCCCTGCTTGGGTACAGGGGGGGCAGCTGCCCCCCCTGCCCCCCCGGTTCCGGCGCCCCTGATTTCATACGAAAGTCTGGGAGCTATTTGCACCAACCAAAATGGCGTGCAGATGACTGCTCGGGCCGTGGTCGCCGGTCATTCAGGGATATTTTGTGCATGTTTTTGGGGAAGGAGTGGTCAAAGTGAGTAGGTAAGGGTGTCTTACGCCTCTTTGCATCGAGCAGAACCGAAAACACCCGTCAAAGTGCGTGCAAATAGCTCCAATTATTTTCGTATACTATTCTTTACAATTACCAAAGGTCTAAAACCACTCTAGTCAGTGTCCTAAAATAGTCGGCTGCTAAGACAAAGGTATCAGTGACGCGACGTTACTTTGCTTGTCGGCTCACACGCTTCCTTGTCGGACACAGACGACAATCTCTGTCTAAACTGACAGAGATCATGTTGTTTTGAAATAAAGGGGAAAATGGACGTACGAATACAGTACACTCAAACACACTGCTTACCTTCAACCACGACGAAGAAATCACAACGCGGATTGAGACTGATTGAGGAAGTATCCGTGTTAGTATCCTTTCGTGAAAAATGTCGCAGGAAAGTGCGCGCGGATTGGTGTGGGGGCACACGGGAGATAATTAAAACATGGAAGATAACTCTGAAATCACTCTCTGGGGCACAGAGTCTTTCAGTGGAAAGTACCTCTGTGCACAGTGGGGAAATGGCGCTCACTGCGCTACCGTGACGGGCCTAAATTGTCTCGGTGCTCTCAAACACAAGGTCGCGCACTATGTCATCCTTGACCAGCTTTGAACCCAGAGGGATCCTCAATGGCGCAAGTGATGGCAGGCTGTCTTCAGAGTGAAAGTAGGCGTGTTTCTGAATCAGAGACATACATAACATGTCTCTGTCTGAATGGACAGATCTATTATTACATTCAGTCCTAGAGCACGGGTGTGTATGCTTTTGTAATCGTCTCTTATTCCACCACAAGGCAGGTACGTGATCGTCTGCACCGTGCAATAATACTTGCCTGCAGAGTGCAACACCTTGGCCTGTCAGAGTGCAACCCCCTTGCTGTTTACTCACATCCTGTTGGATCAGTGTACCACGTAAACAGTGCCATCAAATCGCAACAATAATTGTCCGCTGGCAAAGATTTTGCCCAAACCAAAAGTGGTCGGATATTCAAGACTTCGTTTCAAATCGATTCATATGACACACAAGTCTTCGCTTTTCTAAAAAAAATTCGCCATTTTTTAAAATGGCGCTGGGTGTAAGCTAACCCCAGTCACGTGGCTAAGAGGTCGAGGTCGTACCTTTAGCCACAGTTCCAAACTAGGTGTTTCTGGGCAAGTGAAAACTGTGATGGCAAGTGCATAGCAACTGGTACCGTTATATGCTCATACCCCATAATATTGGGGGCAAATTACTTTTCGCGGATGGCGAGTGGCCCTGAAAATGGCTAGAGGCTAAAATTCGTTTTCGCTGATTTGACCTTGGTTTCGAGTCTATCAGCGGAGGCCCCGCCCCTTTCCTGTCTGGCCGACCGAGACAAAATAAAAATGGTGGCAGTTTTGCAACGCTACCAAACTGCAGTTTGTTTTTTGGTGAAAATTGAGGAATATTTGCATCGGTGACGTTCACAAGAAATGTCTGCATTTTCTACAATGATATGGTATGTGACTGTAAGATTGCTGTCTTTGTTTAGTGTAATCATGAGTAGATAATAAACTTCTTTTCTGTGAAGCGGAGCCGGGGTACGTCGCGAACTGTTCCGTGTCGGCAAACTTCTGTTACGCCAGGCCAGGCCTAATTATCTCCGGTTAAAAAGTAGGAAACGTACTGATACACCACATCAGAAGTAGTACTAGCACACGAGAACACTGAAAGTATTCTCCTCGCTTTTGATGGTGGCGCAATCGACGGCTGTACCGCCTGACTTCCAACGCTCTTTCCCGGCTTGTAATGTGTAACTAGATCTAGTCAGTGACGCAACTGAAACTTGACTTCAAGTACATGTACTTTGCAAACTGCTTTTCAGCGTAAACTGACGCAGAAACATGTAGAATCAGTCGGGAACCATTTCACAATAAGCGCAGAAAGAGTGGGGGTCCGAAAGGTGGTGATTTGGTATCTACTGATTGAAAACAGATTTAGAGTCGATTAGTCAAGATTCAGCACTACTACTACTTGATACTGCTGGTCGGACTCAGGGATGGTTGTTGGTTGTTTTGGTAAGAAATCAACTATAGATCTGGACCACGGAAGCACGGAAGGGGTTTTCTCTTTTGTTTGTTGTTGTTGTTTTTAAATTGTGGGAAGTTTTTTTTTAATGATGTGCTTATGTACAAGAACTGGTACATGTTTGTATGAATTTTGTAAGACATTATGATTAATGAGTTACTAAGGCAATGTTATTGTTATGTTTACCAATCAGCTAAAAAATCATTTCTTTTACCAGCTTTAGGCTCTCAGTCACCCACAGTAAGTGGCACCCAAACTGACCATGACATCACAACTGGGGAGAACTGTTGACCAAGGATGAAGATGATGGGAATAAGTGGATTCACTGACACTGATGTCTCATGGAAGGTATGGTGTGTGGTACAGGTGGTGCAGTGCTTTTTTTCTGTTAGAGTAACTGTTACTAGTAGCTTTGTGTACATTTACACACATTTATTTACTATTGCTTGAGCACTTGTAAGTCATTCAGTTAGTGGTCTTTGTGTGGCAGAGTGATTAAAATCTGTATGAATGTGTGCGTGAATAAGTGAAGGCAGAGGTAGAGATATAGTGTGTTTAATATTACAGCAGTCAGTAGCAGTAACCTGACAAGGTAGGCATAATTATTGTTAGCATAATATGATTACTAGTAATATGTTTTTATGAAATTCAATGTTAACACTGACAGTCTAACACATGCTTTTGACATTCTATAAAGACTACTCACATTTACAACATCTTCCATTCTGGTTAAAAACATTGAATTTCATAAAAACATATATTACTAGTAATCATATTATGCTAACAATAATTATGCCTACCTTGTCAGGTTACTGCTACTGACTGCTGTAATATTAAACACACTATATCTCTACCTCTGCCTTCACTCATTCACGCACACATTCATACAGATTTTAATCACTCTGCCACATTTGAACTTGGTTGTTTCTCTGCAGAATGGGAACTTGCTGTCCATTAGTTATCTAGAACAACTGCCATGCATCAGACAGACAAGCTAAAAATGTGTAGGTGAATGTGTAGTGTAACTTTCATGAGACTCATCCACTAGAATTTTTTCCCTCTCCTGAATTGAAGTGGTATTGATCTGCATTTGATGTATGCAAAGATGTAAGCAGTGTTTATTGTGATGTCATTCTGTTACAGGATGAGGACCATGCCCCAACAAACAAGTAGAAGTAAGTGCTTCATTTCATATACCTAATTATTATCAGGAAAATGACTTATGTAGGCTGTTTTATATGTTAACTCACAAAGCCTCCTTTTGTCCATGAGTTTCAGTTACCTATGAAATAGTGTAAATTTCTGTGAATATATACTTACAAAAGTCTCCATACACACATTTGGACATACAGCAAATGTAACCTCAACCACAACTGTAGTCTAATGAAAACAAAGCTCACCAATCTGCATCTTCTAGTTCTACAAGAAACAGCAACACACCTTTGTTCTGATTTTGTGAAGTTATTCTTGAGGAATTATAGTATTAGGATTGTGGAGCCACTGAACAATTGTTCTGTTCATGTTTGGTTTTAATGGTAATTTAGAATCCCAAGTAATGTGTTGACCAAAACTTTCTGTCTTTTACCAACTTTAGGTTATCAGTCACCTCCTGAATGTGAAACAATAGCTGCAGACAATGACATCGACAGTGTAAGAAAGAGCTGCTGCTGAGCATGATGATGGGAAAGTGTGGTGACAGTGACACTGATGTCTCAAGGAAGGTTTGGTCTCATTTGAGTCTGGTGTGTTCTGGTGCTCTTTGTTATTTTCTGTTAGTGTTGGCTTTGTTTACATGTGAATGCTTTCTCCTAAACCTGATCTAACATCTGATCTGTCAGGGTGCTTGTATGTTTTTTCAGTAGAGTCATTTAAAAACTGCCACACATCAGACAAACAAGAAGAAATGCAGAGGTAAACATTGACTGATAAATAACACTTTGAACAGTATTATTAAGTACTGCCTGTTTGACATTAGTGTGGCCTCTTGTGTACCATATTACATGTGTATGATACATGTGCACAGTTGTATGTATAAACAACCCCCCACCCCATGTTGCTAGTTTTTAGCGAGGAGCACTGACACCCCCCACCCCCACCCCACCACCAACCACCCCCACCAACCACTCCCCACTCCCAACCATGCTGTGATCAATTTATATTTTCTGTGCTCAGGTTCATGTGGAACTGTATGACTGCCTGCTGCTATCACATCTAGAACAGCATGTGAACACCCTTTGGACCATTCACCTATCGAAGCACCCAGGGGAAGACAAGAAACAACCAGTCTCAGGAAAGGCATTGAAGAGGTTGCAAAGAGACTTTGAAATTTTGAGGCAAAGAGATAAGCCTTAGGCAGTCCTAAATGCATGTACGGTATTTGTAGGCCAACATGGGAGAGTTTCACACCTACATGCACACCAGCATGAAAGTATTTAACCTAAAACATGTGGAAGCATGTAAGGAAAAAAAATTGGTGAACTGTGCTGCTTTGGTTTAACTTATATCAATGTCCAGACAAATTAGGGATCCTAGCCTTCCTTTTGGAAATGTGAATGTTGTAGTGCAGTGTGTTGCAGTGCAGGTGGACTGTATGTTATCCCACACTGTCATCTTTCATATATCTCACAACTTTTACCTCTTTCATCAGGCACATTGCCTACAGCGAACTTTATAGAAATAGATGTGTGATCTTTTGATACATGAAGTGTGCAATGCTGATTATTTGGGTTACTGTCCAGAACAGCCCTGACTGAAATGTGCAGCATGTATGCAAATATTAATTCAAGGAAGTCATTACCGGAGAGAATGGATAACTTTGACTACTAGTACTTAGTTTGCATGTGGGATTGTTCCTTTGTTTGGGTACCTACAGCAAAATGTCACAGTGTATCTGAACGAACCGCCAAAGTACACTTTAAGCACACCATTGTTGCACAGCTAGTGGTTTGGAGAGCGGTGTTCACTGGCATTTTGGGGATGAAAATGTTCAGATAGTATTGACAGTATTTGTTTCAAGTGTTTGACCAGCAGAAGGAGGAAAACAAATGTCTGTTCGGATGAAGAGGACCAGTTGCTCCTGTCAGCCTAATAAGAGTTGTATGATGTGCTGGGGACATGGTTCTTGTGTCTTTGTTGAATACACAATAGGAGAATATACCAGAAGGATGAATATGGAAGATAATTTTAATTCCATATTTTCAAATACACAGCCTGTAGGAGACAGTATAACAAAATGACAAATACAAATAGCATTACTAAGCAATGCATGTCCTATTTGTCTGTTGCCACCTCTATGTATGATTCTTATTGTATTGTGATCTGGCAGTTATATTTGTTGTGCAGGCAGTAGGAATTGCAGTTCTATTTGCTGCTGTTTCTGTTTGAATTTTTTTTTTTTTTTTTACCTTCCAGGGCTGTTGTCATAATTGAATGAATTGTGGAAGTATACCCATTGTAGGAAAATGTGCATGCATGAATTGTGACATCAATCTTTCTCAATAAAGATGGGGAAAATGACTACATGTACTATGCATTGTTTGTTGTGCAAGCAAAGTGTTGTAGTGTTTTATATACTTTTTAATTTCTGGCTCAGCATCTCTGTGTGTGTGTGTGTGTGTGAGAGAGAGAGAGAGAGTGCTTTTATTAGTTCATAGTTTAGAAAATGCACCCATCAGACACACACCAAAGCATTGGGCACATGGCTGAAGTATGAACAACTAGCCAAAAACTGAAGTGTCACTGGAAGCCACAGTTAGGGACAATCTTTGTGATTTTAATGATCACAGATCATTTTGAGCTGTTTTTGTGGTGTCAGTCATCGCAACACCTAGACACCTGCACAGTAATAGCATTGAGCCAACAGAAGTGTACTCAGTGACAAGGTGAACACACTGGGCGGAGAGTGTTTTTACCAACAGTCGTACATTTTCAATGTTTAGTGTGAGAACGTTCTGTGCATTGTGTGTTCTCTGAATAGAACTGCATTGTCTGATACACATGAAACTTGACACAACAAATAAACAAAACACACCCAGGCTCACCCAAACAGCAACAATAAATACAAGATTCTCGAAATTCAACTCAGAAAAATTTCGTCTTTAACACAGTCGATAAATTTATGTTTGCTTCTTTGCAAGCAACTGTCAACCTAACGGATATTACTTGCTGCTCCGACGGACCAAAGACTATAGATCCGCTACGACTCCAAGTTTCGCGTCTGCCCTACACATGGAGAGAAAACTCTGATCACACCTTGCATCCACGTAAACACAGCATACATTTTTTTTTTTTTTTTTTTAGAAGCAATGGCATCTGTGATTGTGACTCAGCATTATCGACATTTTCATTGTATGATACCTTACTACTACGAATCTCACTGCCTGACTACAAGTGGAATCGGTGATCACTCAGTTTTTCTTTCAAGTTGTATGTGTCGGTTCAAACAACGATTTGACCTCTAGATTTCAGCATGGCTACAGAAGGTGTACCGCGCGTAAGATCTCGGCTGGCGACGCTACATCTGGCAGTTTATACCGTAGCAGATTTAGCGTATTACGTCTGTCTACGTAGATCATGTCGTCTGCTTCACTTTTGTTTACCGCTGGTACACCACGTGATGTGTCACGTTACCAATACGCAATCAAACATGGCGACGAAAAATCGTCGGCTAGCCTCTCGAATGGAACAAAAGCCCTTGCTACGATTTATTCACAGTCAGTTTTGCTGCCAGAGTATGCTTGTCGTAAACGCTACGTTATTCTTGACCATTCTAGGCTGTTCTTTTCTTTTACAAAGGACAACGTTTTGAGTCGCCACAAATTTCCCGTTTCCTACCGGTTCTGTAGAGGCATGGACTCCAAGCCAAGACGTATCATTGGCTTGGTTCCCGAGTTAGGTGTAAGCAGTCACATTTTCACGCCCCGCCGAAAAGGGACTGCACTCTGGAGTCTACTCTGAAATAACAATGAGTTCATTCCCTTCAGTTTTCGCTGTGCGCTATAAGGGATCCCATTCTAACTTCCGCAGACTGCCGGTTGAAGCTGTGAACATTTCAATCAAGTTCAGCTAGTAAACATCATCGTACAGCTTAGGTACGCTGTCAGTTCTTAAGTTGTTTCTCTATAGAGAAACAACTTTATGAGACGGGGCAGATTTTGCTACGCGCAGCAGCAAGTTTCAGTGATACAAAACAAGACTGTGACGTAACGAAATCTACGTCATAGACACCTTACGTGCACACTTTGCTGCTGCGTTCTTTTTGGCGGGAATGACGTGTGTGTGTGTGTGTGTGTGTGTGTGTGTGTGTGGACGGATGTAATGATGGCTATCTCCTAAACCACCTCGATGGAGGCCTTTTTACTTTGAGATAAAATGGGAAATCACCTTCTCCAGAGCTACCTTTCGCGATTTTTAGCCTGCCGCATTTTCAGAAGAGTTATCCCGCACTCATACCAACAAATATGCGAACACACACACACACACACACACACACACACACACACACACACACACACACAGAGCAGCTGTATCAGGAGGAGGTTAGTGGGCTTAGTCGAAAGCCAGCCGGAACAATTATGACATTATTTCCGCTTACGATTATGTTCTGCATAGGTGCGTGCGAATAATTCATGCGTGATGTTGTTTGTGTATGGGTGATGGGGTATGATGTGTGTGTGTGTGTGTGTGTGTGTGTGTGTGTGTGCTGTCCTTACTTTTTTTTTCTTTTTTTCTTCTTTTTTAATTTTTCAGTAGTATTAGCTCATGTAGTGTAGCAACGGCAAGTTTTAAAATTGGTATGAATTAGAATATGCCTGTAACTTCTACCGTTGTAAAATAAAGGTTCTTGTTCTTGTTCTTGATCTTGACTCAAAGTCACTGAATACAGGTATGTCAGTAAAGGTGTTGTCAATGTCTATCATCATGCAAAGTTTGATGTCTCTGGCTTTTCTAGATTCTGAGAAAATGCCAGTGTAAAATATCCAAACAGACAGCTTTAGTGATCTTGACCTTCAAAGGAAATTGAATCAAGTTCGCCAGTACAGGTTTTGTCAATGTCTATCATCGTGCAAAGTTTGATGCCTCTGGTACCCCTACATTGTGAGAACATGGCAATTAAGGCCGTTCTACACGTGACAAGCGGCAAGTTGCCGCCCTTCGACTTTCCCCCCACAAGTTTGTCTGCCGCAATGCCGCTGCTTCTACACGCGGAAACCTCCGCACCACAAGTCGGCTGATTGACCTTTCGTGTGACCCTTTCAACCCCATATTTGGAAGGGGCCTCGCACGATTTCGCCCGGCCATGGTCGCGAGTGAATCCGAGTCAGACTCAGCTGAACATGTGAATGAAAGTTCGGAGGAGGAATTTTGCAGCAGCTGCAGTTATTTTGCTGCAGAACAGGAAGAAACAGTGGATCTGGGCGAGAAAGTGGATCTTGCAGCGAGCTTCGCTTGGCGCATACGGAGGTCTTTGACGCCATTTTGTCAGTTTAATTTGGCCGCGTGACCACTACGCGGCGTGCGATTGGCCGTCCTGGCGGGGCTCCCAGGGTGCCTCGCGCGCACTTGCGAGGCGCAAGCCGAGAAAATAGAAAGCCGTTCTATCCGAAACTTGCCGCGGCAAGCCGTAGGCTGCAAGACTATACATCTTGCTTGTACATTTGCCGTCGACTTGCGGGGGCCGCAAACCCGCTTTTGCCTTGCAAACTTGCCACGTGTAGAACGGCCCTTATAAATTTCCAATGAGACAGCTTTGATGACCTTGACCTTCAGTTTGAAAGGTCTTACAGCTGTCTATCAGCGTGCCAGGTTTGGTGCCTCTGCTGTTCATTGTTTCTGAGAAAATGCCAATGTTAAGGTTTTGGAATGTTTCCCGCAAAACAGCTTGCACAGCCTTGACCTTGACTCAAAGTCACTGAATACAGGTATGTCAGTACAGGTGTTGTCACTGTCCATCATCATGCAAAGTTTGGTGTCTCTGGCTTTTCTAGATTCTGAGAAAATGCCAATGTAAAATTTCCAAACAGACAGCTTTAGTGACCTTGACCTTAGGTCAAGGTCAATCATTATGGTACTTTTTTGAAAGGTCTTATGGCTGTCTTTCATCATGGCAATTTTGGTTTCTCTGCTTTTTGTAAATTCTGAGAAAAGGCCAATGTTAAGGTTTACTGCGGACACACAGACCGACAGACACACACACACACAGACAGACGACGGAGGGTTATTACATGGACTCACTTTGTTACACAAGTGAGCCAAGAATCACTACAATCACAAACATTGAGCCGAACCGGCGGGCGCGCACGCACGCACACACACACACACACACACACACACACACACACACACACACACACACACACACACAAATAAAAACGATCATCCATAAATATACAAATTACAACCTTCATGTAATGATAAAACACAATATGTAAAACATTCAGAAGAGCTGTCGTATCACAGGAACGGACGGATTAAGTTATTGTATTATGGGATATAAGACCAAAACACCACAGTAAATGGGCCATGTATACACTAGCCACCACTACTACCAGCACTTTTTCTCTTTCTCTCTCTCTCTCTCTCTTACACTCTCTCTCACTATCCACACCCATCCACATTATCACCACGCCCCCTCCACACACGCACACGCACCCCACCTCTCTCTCTCTCTCTCTCAGCAGGAAAGCCTCTGGTGGGTGTTGTTTAAAGGCACGACTGCTGTTGGTACAAATGAATTTTTGTAACGCTCTAGCAATAATGAGTTTGTACTAACCCCAACCCACTTGGCGATGGCGAAGTTGATGTATTCATAGTGCTTTTTGTACTTGTGTCTTAATCTTTGCATCACGGAGTAGTTTTGGTCCATCACCAGCATTAACTCTACGATCATGGGCTTGTTAATAACCGCCTGAAGATCGTCGTCCACCTTGACTGACTGAATGTTCAGCTCTGGTTAAAGACACCACAGAACAAGGTAATTTAGCAACAGTAATGGCAGCAGCAACATCTGTGATAGCAGGGACAACAATAGGAAGGTTTAAAGGGCAAGGCAAGTCAAGTCAAGTGCAATGTTGGGTTTAGGGGATAGATAGTGATGTCCTGGGGCCGTGGTCACGACGCGAACGCAAATTTCTTTGCGCAAATAGGTTTCGGATCGTAAGTTCGTACGTGGCTACGTGAAAACTATCTCTTCCGCCAGTTGGCCGGTCACGACGCGCACTTACTGGAAACGGTGTCACGTACGGGTTATTTTTAGATAGTTGTGGGACCCCTGGGATTCCCACGGAAAACACCATCACGTGACCTGCACAAATTCTCCTTCCAGCGTGAAGAGTAAAAGAGTAGAGGGGGGTGTGTTCACTACGCGTTCACTACAGAGTTTTTGATCGAGTCATGTTTATCTTCCGTAGCGTCAGGTTAAATGCGTGGCATGTATGTGGAGAGTGTGATCAGGAGTGCATGCAGGTCGCATATAGACCGCTCCCTAGTAGTCTCTATCTCAACATTGGACCAATAGAAGCATTTACTGCACGTACAAACCGTATGTAGCAGGCTCACTGGCAAGAAAACCAACGGAATGAACCTCAATCAAAGAACAACGAAAAACGAAAGAGGAGAGGATAACAACATCAACAAAACTCTCCACATACATGCCACGCATTTAACCTGACTTGCTACGGCAGATAATCATGACTCGATCAAAAACTCTGAACTCGGAACCCGCACATTTCGGGTCCACAACACAATGAATGAGACCTGGAGCCGTGGTCGCGACGCGAACGCAAATTTCTTTGCGCAAATGGGTTGCGGATCGTAAGTTCGTACGTGGCTACGTGAAAACTATCTCTTCCGCTAGTTGGCCGGTCACGACGCGCACTTACTGGAAACGGTGTCACGTACGGGTTATTTTTATTTTCACGATGAACTGATGAGACCTGCATTGACAGGCATACGATCAAAACGGTGGTGGCTGATCAGTGAGGACTGACCGAGTGCGTTCAGCACTGAACTAGTCCGAAACACACACAACAAATGTTAACCCACAAAAAGGAAACAAATCAACCCACGATGTGTGTACAGCCGGCCATACAGGCCTTTGCATAGCAGGGTGCGTAGTGAACTGAACGCGCCCCCTCTACACTCAAGTCGTCCTACAGAAGATCGCACGATTCCTGCAGGTCTCTCCTCCTAAATCTAAACCTTTGAAGCATGTCGGATGTCCACATCGTCGTACAAGTCAAAAGGGTTAGTACGATCGCGGAACACCCTTTCCCGTCGCAATGCTCTTCTCATTTGCAGTTCAGGTAAATCAAGCGGGCCGCCATTTTTCAGATTTACGCAAAGGCTACGGCACCTTTCCGACACCCTCCTAGAAATACGCAAGGGTTTACGAGCGGCCGTAACTCTGCGCAAACGTCATCACCACCCAATTTTATCACAAATCGTAAGTTACGGACCCTTGCGTGCGTAAATCGGTGGCGGAAAAGTTACGAACGCGTCGTGACCACGGCCCCTAGACGGCTGCAGCTCAAAAGATTTGAACACGAATACACAATTCAGCATTTTTCACACCAAACGGCAGCCGAAATGCGATGCCATGGAGGCTGCCATGTTGATCCTAGCAGTGACGTCACTCCAGCACTCAGCAGGAGGCGAAATTCTGATACTGTGCGTGCAGGTGTGCCTGCTACACGTTTTAGGCGTTCTATTTCTGGCTCGTATACACACTTTGCTTGTTTCCTGAAAGCTAGAATGGATTTGGGGATAGTTCCCTATAATTTCGAGCCAGAATATTCTGAGGAAGAGCTCAGTAAGGGGCCAGGCAGAAAACAGTGGGGACGATTGGGAAGAGCCGATTGATCAGAACGAGTGCAATTATGGGAGATGCGTGTTTGACAAGGGAAGCAGAAACATCGTTCGCAAAAGCGTCAGTGAAACAATCCGGGGTAAAATGATCTCCACAAACGAGGTCTCGATTGTTCCAGGCGTATTCCTGCACTCGGCGGGGCAAGCGAGCCGTTCTTCAAGGTCTCCAACCATTTCGCACACAACCTCCGTTTTTCCTTTGATTTGTTTAGATTCGGAAATCCAAAAAAGCTTTTGTGGCTTCCATCTGCATTCTTACACATGCCCTGTTTGCTGAAACAACCAAACGCTTTGCACTGTGGCATCTCGATCACAAAATAATACTCTGGAACAACCCGCTCAAAGCAGGCACTGCCGACAGTGGTGGTGGAGTGACGCGACCCTCAGCACCTTTCCTGTCTCATTCGCGAAAGAGTGCGGCAACATGGCGCAGTCCAGGAACCGAAAGCAGACGGTGCTTTCGGCGCATTTTTGAGTAAATGGTACTTTGTTCACGAAACCTTTTGCTGTCTCACAGCTTAGGACCTCAATATCTGTCATTTAAACCCATTAGTTCTCTTGACTTGCCGTACCCTTTAAGCAATATTCAGAGAAAAAGTTATGTTCAGCTCTGGTTAAAGACACCACAGAACAAGGTAATTTGTGACCCTCCTCCACGAAATGAGTCTTCTTGTGCTATTTGTTCATGTTACAGGACGACTCATTTCGTGGTGGAGGGTCACATTTAGTAACAGTAATGGCAGCAGCAACATCTGTGATAGCAGGAAAAACAATTCAATATAGGAAGGTTTAAGCAATATTCAGAGAAAAAGTTTTCATTGATATTAAAACGGACATGGTAAAATTCACACACACACACACACACACACACACACCGTATAGCCCATCCGCTCTTTGCTTTCGAGAAATACAGGCACTATGGAATACCATCAAGTTCGTTCATCCTTACCCGGGTCAAAAACCGTCTCATTGGGAGGACCGTCCGTTGTGGTCTCATTGGAATCTGGCGTGTGAGACAAACATATGTATGGAAGAGCTACCGAGGTACTTCACTTGACTTTGACTAAACCCAACCAGCACGACAACAACGACAAGGAGGAATTGACCCATCCCATAAAGTCATTTCTTTAAATTTCTGCTAATTTGTCTGGAAGAGCTACCGAGGTACTTGACTTTGACTAAACCCAACCAGATCGACAACGACGACAAGGAGGAATAGACCCATCCCATAAAAGTCATTTCTTTAAATTTCTGCTACTTTGTCTGTTTTTGTTTTGTTGTTCATGTTTTATTTTTTCTCTTCAAATCTGTAAAACCTACCAAAGACCCTGGATCTGTTACGCTATAGCGGATCTAGGGTCTTTAGATCTACTGCCTGTGACACAGTGCTTGCCAAAATGAGAGAGAGAGAGAGGGGCAGGGATGTCACTGGTGCCCACAGGACTATGACCGATAGACTTGGCTAAAAGTAAAGTAATGTCCGATGAAAAAAACTGTCCAGCAGGACAGATGTCCGATTGTTTATTTCAAGAGGTCATATGTCCGATTGCGTATCTGTTGATCGCGGACAAACTAGTGACATTTTTCCGAGTGACGGCTGCCGCCTTGCGCTACTCGGGGTGCTTGTGTTTATGTGGTTCCTGTTTTACAATGCTTTATTGTCGCGCGCCAGAATGTCCTATTGTTTCGTTCCAATTCAGGACAAATGTCGTATTCATCGGCCACCTTCCATGACATTTTGTCCTATAGGTTTCAAGCTCCAGTGACATCCCTGGAGAGAGAGATGATGATGAAACGTTTTTTATTCAGGATAGAGCATTTAGGCATTGCTGCCTATCTTACATGCTGTCCTGCTATTCTACATTAAAGGGTATTGAGAAAAAAATCAAAACAAACAAACAATAAAAATGTTTAAAAAAAAGAAAAGTATAAACTATCTAGGGGAAATACAGGAGGGAAAAATACACACGATAAACAAATCAAAACATACGTGGCATGTGCTGATGATACTGGCTGTATGCCAAGTAAGAAATTTACAGTCGTCTCTAATATTGCAAAACATGTATGTAACACATTTCTATATTTATCGTCAGATAAGCGTATCGTGTAGAATTTGTTTGAAGTTTATGAATTTGGAAACGTTTTGGATACTCAGTGGTAAAGAGTTCCACATGGATGCCCCTGAGAAAGACAGGCTACTTTTATATATATCAACCCTTGGACGAGGCACTGGGAGCAGACTGTTCCTTGTGTTATGTTGTTTATCATGTTCGAAATTAAATAGTTGATGGAGATATGTTGGGGCTTTGTAGTAGACAATTTTGTGCATCAGTAAGCATTTGTTAAACTCCAGATGCTGTTTAAGAGGTAGAAGTTTGAGGATTTTAAACTTTTGTTCGGTACTAGAATTACCCGAGTGTAAGAGTTTGACAGCGCGCGCCGGTGAACGGAGTTTACCTTTTTGAACTGATTTTCGCTGCACTCGTCCCACAAAGTGGACGCAAAATCTAGATGACTTTGCACGTGGGCATGAAAGAATAGCTTGCAGATGTCAGGGCTAACTAGGCAACTTAGTTTGGATAGCAAGAATACATTTTTTGACAATAATTTACAGAGACCATCAACATGCGTTTCCCACTTTAGTTGGTCGTCAATTATGACACCTAGTAGACGGTGGTTCGAGACCTGCTCGATAGACTCGAACCCAACTGACAACCGTAGGGGAGATAGTTTGCGTTGGTGTTTTTGGCGCGTTGTAATTAGCATGCTTTTGGTTTTGGTGGTACTAATTACCATGTGGTTGGCTTTACACCACTGGGAGATTTCAGTGAGGCTGTGCTGCAATACTTCGTTTACTTTTGACTCATGCACATCCGACGCATGGAGCGTGGAGTCGTCAGCAAACATATCACAGCTTACATTAGGGTTTGAGATGGAGAGGGGCATATCATTGATGAATAAACAAAAGAAAATCGGGCCAAGGATAGAGCCCTGGGGCACACCGAGCTTAACAACACCTTCCTCAGAAAACGCACCATTTAGATAGACTTTCTGCCTTCTACCTTGGAGATATGAGGAAAATAAGGAGATTGTCTTAGGATCAGGGATATATAGGGACAATTTCTTTAACAAAATGCTGTGGTTCACCAAGTCAAAGGCTTTTTTCAGGTCAAGAAAGACCGCACCAGTTAGTTGGGATTTGTTGATGGCAGATAGCCAAGTGTCGACGATGCGGACAAGTGCGGTGTGGCACGAATGTTGAGGGCGGAAACCAGATTGGAGCGGATTCAAAAGATGTTGTTTTTCTAGGAAACTGAGCATGTGGTTATGGATATGTCTTTCCAGTGGTTTGGACAGGACTGATAAAACTGAAATCGGACGGTAGTCACTGAGATTGTGGAGATCTTTACTTTTCGGAATAGGCACTACTTTGGCTTTCTTGAGTTCGTCTGGAAATATACTGTGTTGGAGTGACAGATTATAAATATATGTGAGTGATTCCACAATGTAGGGTAGTGACAACTTAAGGATGTTAATGTTAATTGCATCAGGACCACACGCCTTGCTCTTTATAGCAGAGATTGATTTCCCAACTTCATAGACTGTCATGGGTGGAACAGAGAAAAAACTTTCTTTTGCTGACTGACAGTGACTGCGGAGTTCTTCAGGACATACATAGTCTTCAGGGTTATTGAGATTAGATTGGACTATGGAATCAGTAATGTTTAAAAAAATGATTATTAAAATCGTTCGGTGAGAGTTCGGATGGAATGAATGTACGTTTTGTTTTTTTGCCCCGGGTAAACATGTTGATGGCTTTCCAAATATTCCGACTGTCTTTTCCGTCCGCTATGATTTGCTTTGCGGAAGATTTCTGTGCCCTTCTAACTAAAGATTTAACCATGTTCCGTTGCTTTTTGAACTCGTCAATTTTGTTTTCTTTTTTAAGGTTATCTCTTAGCTTCATTGCCTTCTTTATGTCATCTGAGAGCCATGGCGGCATGGAGGGATGTTTTACTCTTTTTTCTCTAATAGGTGCGTGTTTATCTAAAACACCGAGGAACGCCAGCGCCTCGTTTGGGTCATTGTAATGGTATACATCGCAGAATGGTGTAATAGCAAGGTCTATGAGAAAGGTTTCTTCATTGAACTTTTTAAAACATCTGTACCTAATGGACGTGTGATTTTTGGGAATTGGCTTGTCACGTTTCGTTGACAGTGAAAAACATACAGGAAAGTGATCGCTAATGGAGATGGAGGGAGAGAGAGAGAGAGAGAGATGAAAAAGTCATTGGATGATGACTCCCGCGCCATACTTCACCAACCGTTCTCTCAACGTGGCCGCTTTTCAAGAGCATGTTTTCAGCAAACATAATTATCTGAGGTGTACGCCATGCTACAAAACTGATTTGGTTATTTTGTGCACTTTTCAGTGATACCAATAACTCTATGTGCCCCAAATCAACTGTTTGTCCCTCTTTTTATTGGAGCCCATTACATTTCGGAAATGTTTTCGTCAATGTGACCAATGTTCACAATGCAACGACTCTTATCTCCAGAGTCTTAGCGCAATGAGTCCAGTCTGGAGAGTCTTAATAATGATAATGGATTGTGGTTATATAGCGCAAAATTCTCACAAAGTGACTCAATGCGCGTACTCCCGCACTCATACCAACAAATATGCGAACACACACACACACACACACACACACACACACACACACACAGAGCAGCTGTATCAGGAGGAGGTTAGTGGGCTTAGTCGAAAGCCAGCCGGAACAGATGCGTTTTCAAATCAGACTTGAAACGAACTGTATCCGACTGGTCTCTCAGGCCGGCAGGTAGTGCGTTCCAGAGTGACGGGGCAGCAAAGGTAAACGCGCGCTCGCCAACTGTTTTGAGGTTTCGACGGGGAACGTTCAACAGTTTTTTTTTTCAGATGAAGACCGAAGAGTGCGTGCTGTTTGGTGGACTGTAAGGGATTTGAGAGGTAGGCCGGAATAGTTCCTTCAAAAAAGCGAAATACCAGTATGCGGAATTTCACTGGCAGCCAGTGAAGATGCCGCAGAAAGGGTGTGACTGATATGGTCGGATTTTTTTCTATTTCAGAATCAGCCGTGCCGCGCTGTTTTGCACACGTTGGAGTCGGTTTCTCTGTTCTGCCGGCAGACCAATCAACACCGAATTAAAAAATCCAGTCGTGATGTGACAAAGCTGTGAACAAGCACAGTGAGTCCTATCTCAAGAGTTTAAGCGAAATGAGTCCTATCTGGAGAGTCTTAGCGCAACGAGTCATATCTGGAGAGTCAGCGCAATGAGTCCTGTCTGGAGAGTCTTCGCGCAATGAGTCCGGTCTGGAGAGTCTTAGTACAATGAGTCCTATGTGAAGAGTCTTAGCGCAATGAGACCCTATCTGGAGAGTCTCAGCGCAATGACTCATGAGTCCTATCTGGAGAGTCTTAGCGCAAAGAGTCATATCTGGAGAGCCTTAGCGCGATGAGTTCTATCTGGAGAGTCTTAGCGCAATGAGTCCTATCTGGAGAGTCTAGCGCAATGAGTCATATATGAAGAGTCTTAGCGCAATGAGTCCTATCTGGAGAGTCTTAGCGCAGTGAGTCCGATCTGGAGAGTCTTAGCGCAACGAGTCCTGCCTGAAGAGTCTTAGCGCAACGAGTCCTATATGAAGTCTTAGCACAACGAGTCCTATCTGGAGAGTCATATAGCGCAATAAGTCCTATATGAGCTTTACAAGTACTTTATTCTTTTTGTCAACCCAGGTATTACAGTACAAGTAACGTACCATCATCATCACCACCAATAACCCATTCTAATGGTTCGCCTTCCCACGGGTCTCCCATCTCGTCGGACTGGTCACCTGAAGCAGTTTCGTTGTCCACTGGTGTTTCAGCGCTTCGGCGGCGGCGGCGCCGTTCTTTCACTCGTTCGATTTCAGATCTATGGAATGCGGGATGAAAAACAACAACAACAAACAAACAAGCAAACAAACAAACAAAAACAACAACAAAAAAGGTTCTACAGATCGCTCTTTGTTCATCGAGTTTCCAGGAGAGTGTCGGAAAATAACTGGCCAGACGCTAGACGAAACTAGAAAGGCGGAAGCCTACATGGCTCACTTGTAGAATAGGTCAAGGTCAATCATCATGCCAAATTAGGAGTCTCTGGGGTTCATAGTTTCTGAGAAGTGGGTGGGTGGGTGTTTGGGGGTTTAACGTCCTTTTCCTCCACATACGGGTGATATCAAAGACGGGGCAACGATGAACTAGAGAGGCAAAAGCCTCCATGGCTCCCTTGTGACACAGGTCAAGGTCATTCACAAGAGTATGTTTGTAAAGCTCTTATCACTATCCATTATCATGCCAGGTAAAGTGTCTCTGGCGCTCTGAGTTCATGGCAATATTACAATTTTCCCCGAAAGTTTGTATGGCCTTGACCTTTGGTCAAGCTCATTCAAATGACATCTCATCAATGTCTATCATTATGCCAAGTTTGATGCCTCTAGTACTTGTAGATCCTCCGAAAACAGTAATTTTAAAATTCACAACAGACAGCTTTATTGACCTAGACCTTCAGTCAAGGTCATTCAAAAAGGTAGGTCTCATTGCTGTCTATCATCATGCCTCGTTTGGTGCCTCTACTGTTTGTTGTTTTGGAGAAAATGCAAAGGTCAAATTTCCCCCAAAACGCTTGCGTGACCTTGACCTTGACTAAAAGTTACTGAAAACAGGTATGTCTGTAAGGGTGCTGCCAATGTCAATCATCGAACATATAGTTTGATGCTTCTGATTCTTCTGGATTCTGAGAAAATGCAAATGTAAATTTTCCCAACAGAGTGTTTTAATGACCTTGACCTTGAGTCAAGGTCATTTAAGGTGGTATGTGTACATAGATCTTATTACTGGTCTATCAGCACGACAGGTTTGGCGCCTCTGCTGTTTGTTGTTTCTGAGAAAATGCCAATGTTAAGATTTCACAAAAATGGCTTGTACGGCCTTGACCTTGACACAAGGCCACTGACTACATGTATATCTGTAAAGTTCTTATCAACCTCCGGCGTTAAGCCCCAACTAACTAACTAACTAACTCTTATCAACCTCTATCATCATGCAAAGTTTAAAACCTCTGGTGTTTGTAGATTACGAGAAAATGCCAATGTAAAATCTCCAGAGAGCTTTAGTGACCTTGACTCAAGTGATATATTTTGAAAGGTCTTGTGGTTGTCTATCAGACTGCCAAGTTTGGTGCCTCTGCTGTTTGTAGATTCTGAGAAAATGACAATGTTAAAGTTTTCTGGACACACACACACACACACACACACACACACACACACACAGACGACGGAGGGTTAATACATAGACTCCCATTGTTACACAAGGGAGCCAAAAAGCCAGCACATATATTTGACCCCCGCCGAGATACGAACTCACGACCCGAGCATTAGAGAATTGCAATGTTACAGTTTTCCCATGGACAACTCCTATGGCCTTGACCTTGAGTCAGAGTCATTCAAAAATGATGTGTCAGTAAAGATCTTATCCATTTCTGTCGCTATGCCAAGTTGCCATTCACAAAAGTCAGCATCAATGACCTTGACCTTTAGTGAAGGTCATTCAAGAGGGTGCGCTTTGAAAGGTCTTGTCACTGTATATCAACATGCCAAGCTTGGTGCCTCTGCTGTTCGTTTCTGAGAAAATGCCAGCGTGAAAGGGTTTTTTTTTTTTTTTTTGACGTTTTACACAAACAGCTGGTGTGGCCTTAACCTTGATTCAAGGTCACTGAATACAGGTATGTCAGTAAAGGTCTTCTCAATGTCTATCATCCTCCGAAGCGTGATGCCTCTGATGCTTGTAGATTCTGAGAAACTGGCAATAGGGAAACATAGAAACGTTCGTCGGCCGATCTTTGCCTTCGGGATTCCCCTTTATTTTTAGCATTGCCGCGAGCGCGCATGCGCGTGAACTTTGACACGGACGAAGGTTCTGATCTTCGTCGTGAAAAGTGCGCATTTTCCGAACGCACCTTCGGCCCCTTTTTCTGCCCGTGCAACTGCGGTAAGTACAATGACAACATAATTTGATGATTATTAAACATATTCACTGTTGTCTTGCACATTTATGAGAACTGATAAGCCGTGGATTACGAGCAATCAATCTTCAAAGAGACCTACCATTTGGAGCCATCTCGCTGTGTTGTTTACATCCTAGTGCAACTTGCAAACGTTAACGACGAAGGCGATTTTACGTGTTAAGTGCTTTCTTCAAGTGTGTCCTCTGGTTTTGTACTTTTTTTTTTTTAGCACTGTCGAAGTTGTGGACTGCATGTGTTCAAGTTATGAATTGAAGCGAATAGTATGCGTCTCAAGTCAGTTGGTTCTATGTACTACACACCACACAGTACATGCTGATCATGATGCATGCAGATTACTCGTAGCATGACAGTTCAAGGAGTTCCATTTTTCGGATGTATGTTAACTACGAGCAGGAATGCAAGCTTACTTGACTTTTTTTTTCCCACAGTTAATTAGGTCAGTTTGAAAGTACGGGAAGTAAGTAAAGCTGACAGCGGTCCCTAGATCTAGGAGATGTGTGCTTTTTTATGCCATTGGACAAGTCCGCCTTGCACCAAATGTGCGAAGGGACATCAATCGGGGGGAAAAGGTGAGAGCATTCTGCGCGCGAACTGGACGAACACCGAACGATTGCTATGTTCCAAACGCATCCCGCGTCGGCGTGGGTACGGGCGCGCGTGCGTGACGTCGTACGCCGATGGCGAAGACCGGCCGACGAACGTTTCTATGTTTCTCTAATATCAAAGTTCAAAACAGACAGCTTTTATGACCATGACCTTGAGTCAAGGTCATCTTAAAGGGTATATTTTTAAGGTCTTGTCGCTGTCTATCAGCACGCCAAGTTTGGTGCCTCTGCTCTTGGTAGATTTTGAGAAAATGGCAATGTTATTTTTTTCCGGACACAGACAGACAGACATACAGGAGGGTTATTACATAGACTCCCTTTGTTACATAAGTGAGCCAAATAGTACTGTGACGCGCTGTTCTCAAATGTGTGTGCGTCAATTTAAGAGTTTTGTCCATACAAATACGCACACCTGTGCGTCGTCGGGAACACTGACGCACATAGTACTGCTGTTTAGATTTTCCTTCGTCTTTTCTTATACACGCAGAGGCAAATAAGCCGGACCTGACTCAATGCGTCAACGCCGCATTATGTAGCCACTACTCCAACGCGCGCCCCCAATATTCCGTACTGACCTCAAATACTCCGGGTCATTTGCACGTCTCATGAATCTGTCGTATTCGGTGACGTCAATGAATTTGTTGCGTAGAGGTTTCTGCCAAGTGACCACCACTTTGCCTGTTCCTCTAAAGTTATCCCTTTTTCTCCGTCGTTCACTGGGGGCGTCCTTGCCGTACGTGTCGTCAGGGTGGGGGTGAATGTAATACTCTGTCTGCATAGTGTGCGCACCTCCGACCTGTCACAAGAACCGAACAGAACTGCGAAATAATTGAACCAGAACTCCAGGGCACGCAGAGAGAGAGAGAGAGAGAGAGAGAGAGAGAGAGAGAGAGAGAGAGAGACAGAGAGAGTTGCCCCATTTGCACATGAAATCCAGTTCGTGAGGTAAAAGAGTTGCCCCACGAGCAAATCCACTCGAGATACGCAAGAGACTGGATCCCAAAAAGACTAAGTCGCTCAGCCACTTTTCAGAAAACACACACACACACACACACACACACACACACACACACACACACACACACACACACAACAACAACAACAACAACCAACATCCCCTGATGAAGGTCAAATTCCTGTCCTCAGGCCCGCACCAAGCTACTGAAAAAAATTCCATTCAGCACTTTTCAAGTCAGCAACTCAATATGCTCTTTGTCCACCTTCTGTGGGACCCACCACATAAACTTATAGCCCCGGACAGGCATGTTGCGCCCTCCCCCCTCCTCTTCTAGCCGTTACTGTACATGTCTGCTCCCATGTTACAACCATATACATAAACGTCGCCAAGCAAGTTTTCAACGAACATATTTCAGGCCCGCCCAAGCTACTAAAAAAAAAAAAAAAAAAAAAATCCATTCTGCACTTTTTATGATAGTAACTCAATATGCCCCAAATCACCCTTTATCCACCTTCTATGGGAGCCCACCACATAAGCTTATAGCCCCGGACAGGCATGTTGCGCCCTCCTACCCCCTCCCACCCCCACCCCTCCTCCTCTTCTAGCCGTTACTGTACATGTCTGCTCCCATGTTACAACCATATACATAAACGTCGCCAAGCAAGTTCTCAACGAACATATTTCAGGCCCGCACCAAGATACTGAAAAAAAAAAATTCATGTTAGTAACTCAATATGCCCCAAATCATCCTTTATCCACCTTCTGTGGGAGCCCACCAAATAAGCTTATAGCCCCGGACAGGCATGTTGCGCCCTCCCCCCCCCTCCTCCTCTTTTAGCCGTTAACTGTCTGCTCCCATGTTACAACCATATTCATAAACATCGCCAATCTATTAATACTTTCGCTTTATGCTCGGCTCCAATGGGTTGTCCGCCAATGCCAGTGTTCCCTGTGATTCGAAAATACGAGGGTCCTTGGGACCCTCTCTCCATATTTTCCTGGGTCCTTTCGTAAATTGACTTCAAATGCTCTGGTCTGAGTTCGATCCCGGCTCGGGCCAAATATTTGTGCTGGCTTTTTCATCGCTGCCCCGTCTTTGATATCATCCTATGTTGTGGAAAAGGACGTTAAACCCCCAAACACCCACCCACCCTTTCGTAAATTTTGAGGGTCCAAAGTCTGAGAGTCAAAATTATTTTTGTTTGGTGTTCTTTACAAAAGTATTCAAGCAGGAGAGATGTATGTGAACTGTCGCGTGTCAGCCATAGCGATTCGGCAAGGCCGGGAACATGCACGCTTACCAAACAGAGCATTTAATCATGATTGGACAAAAAGCGTCCTCGAGTGCTTACGATAATTATGTCATGTTCTGTCCGTTGTTCACTTTAGCTCAGCGGCAATGTGATACTGCTAGTTACAGATCGCTTCGTGTTCATTTAGTGTCCGGGAAAAATACTGTTTGTCACGGCGAGACCAACGTGCGTCCCATGTGAAGCGCTGTTCTCAAACTTGTGCGTGAATTTAAGATTTTTTTTTATTTTTTTTTTTGGATTTTTTTTTTTCGTACAAATATGCACACCTGCGCGCAATCGGGAACACTGAATGGAATGTGGGCAAATAAATGCCTTTTTCTCACGAAAAGTATTAAACTATTTTCGTGGCCGTTTTGCGGCTTTCGAGATCGAAACATAATGATCGCTTGCAGGTAAACTAGGCTGAGCACTGCTGGGCTCCTAGCCCCGACGTCAAACGATAAACATGCATACGTATGTACGCAGGTGCCGCAAACGAAACAAGTATTGATTCTATTTGGTATTAAGAAAAAAAAAATCCCAAAATTGCTGCCAACAGGGGAGTCGAACCGATAAGACCCGAGCAGCTGATCCAAAATGGACGCCTACATGGCGCATGTGAGTAAAAATGACGACGACGACGACGATGATCCATGTCTGCTTGTCGACTTGTTCATTATTCTAGGTTAACATGATGTGGACTGTTCAGGTTTGACTGAATGGTGTTGATGATGATGATGATGATGATGATAGCGGTTGTTGTTGTAATGATGATAAAGATGATGGCGGTGGCGATGAAGGCGTTAATAATGATGAGGATGAGGAGTCGCAGATTACCGGATGTCCATGGCAGAAATGAACCGACGCACTGCCGTTGCCTTCGTCGAAAGTCCCATAATAATGGCACCCTCTGTCTTCCCAGATAAACTCCGTCTTCTCAGTACCGTTACGAATCACAGCCAGTGCCCC
>JACVVK020000021.1:1812500-1822500 GCA_018292915.2 Batillaria attramentaria
CAGTACTAGCAGACGTAATGACGTAAAGACGTAAAAGCACACATCTCCTAGATCTAGGGAGCGCTCTCAGCTTTACTTACTTCCCCTACTTTCAAATTGACCTGATTGAGCGCATGTTTTCGGCTTTAGCGACGCCTTTGTTCCTTTTCTATATTAAATGTAATTACATGACATTACACCTAGGCAGTTGCTCCTTCTAAATTGTTTAGTCTTTTTCCGCTGACACCTCTTGCAGAGCTTTAGGGTAAGCGACGTCTGCATGGTCGTGAGCGGCTAAAATCACCAATTCATATGGCCTTGGTTGTACCGACCATTTTCCTCCCGGTGGGAGGGGAATGGGGGCCCTATGAATGGTGAGATACCCTTAGATCTGTTAGACGTTTCAGCGGTAGGATGGTAGATTTCTCCCTCCACTGTGGCTTGTAGCCAATATAGGGCAAGGCGGACTTGTCCACTGGCATACAACGCACACATCTCCTAGATCTAGGGAGCGCTCTCAGCTTTACTTACTTCCCCTACTTTCAAATTGACCTGATTGAGCGCATGTTTTCGGCTTTAGCGACGCCTTTGTTCCTTTTCTATATATATATATATATATATATTTATTTTTTTTTACTACTTTATTTTCCCTTTGGGAAATTCGGGCTGCTTCCCCCGGGGGAAGCGCGTCGCCGCGGTGCAGCGCCTCCCAATACCTTTTTTTTTTTTTTTTAAACAATTTTGGAATTTTGCTGGGGGAGGAAAGCCGGATTACCCGGAGAGAAACCCCCGATGAGCAGCCCGGTAGCCAGGAAAAACCGGTATCACATATCACAAGCTGGACCTGGGCTCGAACCCAAGCATCATCGCCATGACATTGGTGACGGCCGTTCAGTACCGCAGCGGCTAAATCCGACGCGCTACCTATTAGACCACCGCTCACCCCCGAACAAATACCACTGCACGTCTTTTCAGACTATCAAAATCAAATGGTTATTCACGCTTCATCTCAACCACTGAAGTCCTAATCTGGGAGGAGGCGGGGGGGGGGGGGGGGAGGCTGCGGGATAGCCGAGCTCGTAAACAGTTGCACTATCAGTGCTTGGGTCGTGAGTTCGAACCTCAGCTTTGACCAAACCTAATAGTTATGATTGTTCTGGCTTTTTCTCATTGCTCCATCTTTGGTATCATCCTTATAATGGTATGTGTGTGGAAAAGACATGAACCATCACCTCTCAACAATCAAGCAAACCAGGTTTCACTGTGTTCGACAAGAGACGTTTTGCCAACCAAAAGGATAATTGAAAATTTGTCTCTTGACATTTGCAAGAGTTCTAGACCCCGCTATCCAACCCCCCTCCACCCACCCACCGCCCCTCCCCCAAACCACCCACTCATTCCTCTCTCTCTCTCTCTCTCTCACACACACACACACACACACACACACACACACACACACAGAGTGTATTTCCTTTATTCTTGAATAATGATAAATTTGTTTTGTTTATACAGGAAACTGCAAATCAGAAGTATGCGCCGAAGTGGCATGCTGACTGCGCCCATCAAGGAAACTGTGCGTAGTTGTAGTCGGAACTGGTGACGTCAGCGTTTCAGTCAGTGCGCGTCAGTGCACAGTACGACAGCAAGAAGGCCTGGTTTAAAAAAGAAAAAGCAAAACCACACACACACACACACACACACACACACACACACACAGAGCAGAATAAGGAATTGTCCTTTAGACTGTGACGTCATTAGCGTAAGTTTAATGTTTATGATATATGTACCTTCCATGGATACAAGCAGTCTCGCTCGCAACGATAAACAAAATACTACTGAACTCAGCTGATTGAACCCTTATTTTACTAACACACCGCTGGTGGGGTGCCAGGATAACCACGTGGGCAGACCGGAGTGTTGAACTTTCAATGCTCGGGTCGTGAGTTCGATGCCAAGATACTACTACTACTACTACTACTACTACTACTACTACTACTGGATACTTATAAAGCTTACGAGCTCTAAGCGCGTACAAGGCTAAAAGAACGTAAAGGAGCTAAAAACTTAAACTTGAAAAAAGTTTGTAAAAGAGCTAAAAGAAATAAAGAAACTAAAAGAAACCAGTACGAGCACACACACACACACACACACACACACACTGCTGCTGAGCTGACGGACCAGGTAAGTTTTGACAGAGGTTTTGAAGCTGGGAGTTGAGTCGGTACGCCTTGTGTTTCTTGGAAGAGCGTTCCACATAGGGCGGATCCTTGTGCAAAAACGACCGCTGCCCATATTGTCTTTGAGAACCAAATATTTGTGTTGGCGTTTTCCTCGTTGCCCCGTCTTTGATACTCCCCCCCCCCCCCCCCCCCGCATGTGGTGGCAAAAAAGCACGTTAAACTCCCCAACACCAATCCACTCACCTGCCAAAAGCCACCAACTGGCTCTGATGGCCTGCCCGTCACTCTTGAGTCGTCTTTCCAACATTTCGTTACTGAAGAACCCACGGTAGGCGCCTTTGTTCATGTGTGGGCCACAGTCTGAAAGGGAAGTTTTTATTTATTTCGTTCACAGGAGACATTTGTCCTACACCATCTGCAGCGCGCTAAAACACAACAACTTTTACCACCGCCATTACCTCTACCTCTAATACTACCCCCCTCACACACACACACACACGCACGCACGCACACACACACACACACACACACACACACACACACACACACACACACACACACACACACACACACACACACACACACACAGAGGAACAGGGGAGTCCGAATTTCCCTTAACACGGTAATGGGACCAGTGTTCCTTACGGCTTTCAAAACTGAAGGTCAAATTCCGAGGGTCATTTTGTAAAATCAAAGGGTCAGACCATCGACGTATAGATCAAGTACAAAAATCTTGGTTCCACTTGCCTACAAGATTGTTGAAGACGACACGTGCTTTAGGAATCGGACAACCCAGCACTTTGGCACATATTTCTCTGTTGTTTCCAATTCCTGCGACCGTCTGAGGTGTGTTGTTTTACTGACTTTCGGTTTTAAAGTCCAGTCTTGATACCGTGCATCACAATGATACCTACAGCCCCAAAAATCTCTGCTTCAGATTCTAAAGTCTCTGCGTTCATTAATGCTATAGAGATCGCGAAAAGCCACTGCATTTCGATGGAAATTTCTAGACCATCCCAGAACTGACATGCTGGTGCAGTAACGTCAGCAGACTACGTCACCTTGGAAAGATTTCAAACTTGCCAGTAAGTTGAGGAATGTTCTAGATCTGACCTGTTTAGTATATAAGCAGCCCTGCACAGCGTTCTGGGTTCTTCTTCTTTCGTGAATTTGTTCTGCAAATATCTTACGTTAATAAAGTATTGGAGTTGTATCCTGTTGTATCCCGTGTCTTCTCTGCGAGTGCACAAGAGAGTGACACAGCAGAAGTAAAATACAACAATTAACGACGCACATAATGTGCCTAATAAGGAACACTGATACAGACACCAACCCCAACAGTCGTCGCCTCCACAGCCAGGCGGGCAAGTGCACGAGCAGGTCTCCTCGTGGAAAGTGCCCCCATGGAAGCACGAGGTGAAGGTGCAATTCTGGCAGTCTCGGCCCGTGAACTGCGGCATGCACACACAGCGCTTGTTGGTCATTCTCGCTGTGTCACAGATGCAAGAGCAACGACCGTGCGTTTTCATTGGCTGGCCGTTGAAACAGATGTGATCGCACGGAAACTGACACAGGCGACCTGGAAGCAATGGCGATATATATATATATATGAGTAATCCTTGTGATGGTCAAACGGGTCCATTTCAAGAGCAGATAACTCCACAGGAAACGACAATCTTATGGAAAAAAAAAAGAACCAAGACCGGTGTGTGTGTGTGTGTGTGGGGGGGGGGGGGGTAGAGGGGGAGAGCTAGTTGCATTTTGAGTGCGCATGTACGCGCGAAACAGAACAGTCTATCTTAATTGTTAGCAGATAGCAATGCACTGCCGTTTGCCGGCGACGAGCACTAGCAAAATGAAACGGCCTAAAGCTCTTCTGTTCATCGAGTGACAGCAACACTAGAACAGACGCCTGGCCTTTCGTTTTACCGTTAGCATTCCGCTGGCTCAATGCAAGCTTGCGATCTGTACAAATCCGTAGGGAAAACAAATGATACCAACCATAAAAGCCTTCCCTACAAACGCATCCACCCAACCACTGACCGTTGCTGTTCTCACATTCTGGCGCTGGTGGAACTGGGAAAAAGGACACGCAATCAATCAATCAATCAATCCATCCATCCATCAGGGGCGCCGGAAGATGTTGGGGGGAGGGGGGGGGGGCAGAATCTCAGAGGGGGGAACCGCCAGAGCCACTGAAAGGAAGGACGTTGTCCGGAGAAAGTGAAAAGCGGGGGGGGGGGGGGGGGGGGGTGTTGCGGCGGCGGCGTTCAGATGCTGCGCAGAGAAACACCTTTACGAACAAGGGAGCCACTGAAAAGTAGGACGTTGCCCAAAGTGAAAAGCGGGGGGGGTGGGGGGATGGTCGGATGCTGCGCAGACAAAACCTTTCCGAACCAGTGAGCCAGTGAAAGGAAGGACGTAGAAAGTGAAAAGCGGGGGGGGGGGGGGGGGGGGGGGGCAGATGCTGCGCAGACAAACACCTTTACGAACCAGGGAGCCACTGAAAAGTAGGACGTTGCCCAAAAAAAAGTGAAAAAGCGGGGAGGGGGGGGGGGGGGGGGCGATCAGATGCTGCGCAGATAAAAAAAAACTTTACGAACTTGGGAGCCACTGAAAGGAAGAACGTTGCCCAAAGAAAGTAAAAAGCGGGGGGGGGGGGGGGGGGGGGGGGGGAGTGATTATCAGACGACTTTCTGCCAAGTCATTTTGATATTTCATGCAACGGCTAAACTGAGTTCTCTGTTGGGTGGCATGAGGGAGAGAGCAGGAAGAGGGGGAGGGGGGGAGGGAGGGGGGGCAAGACCATGGCTTTGCCCCCCCTCTTGCCACAGTCACCTGATTTTCCAGGGGGGGCAAAAAGATACTTCCCCCCCCCCTCCCCCGCTTGGGTACAGGGGGTGCAGCTGCCCCCCCCCCCCCCTGCCCCCCCCCCCCCCCCCCCCCCCCCCCGGTTCCGGCGCCCCTGTCCATCCATCCATCCAACATTATCCCAGAGGGAAATTTGGGTGTGGTGGACAAACAAAACAATAATAGACATCAAATTACACGTAACATCATACAATCATAATAAACACCACAATATTTATTTACTGCTTCATTCTTTCATTGGTGTATCGCTTAGGCTAAGAATCCCAACAGTGAAAGTGTGCTACGACCGAAAATCTGGGACGAAAAACGTTCTTCATCATGTATTTACTGATTGATTTTTATTCAGAGCTGGACATTTGTATTTCCATTTGAACGAGTGACCTGAGTAACATGTCTCCCCCCCCCCCCCTTCTCCCGCTGCACATCCCTCCAAACAAGACATACACTTATCAATCTTACTTGGATCAGGAATGTTGTAGCGCCAGTAGATTGTCTTGGTAATGTTTTCGAATCCTTTGTTGTACAGCTGCAGTACATAGACAGACAAACTTTGGTGAAGACATCGCCAAGTTAGTATACATTATTACACGAGAGTTGGCTTTCAGTGCACTCACTGCTTGTTTTGCATGGCCTGCTGACAAAACTGAGACTTTCGTTGTATTGAATTGTGTGTAATCATTTGGCTTCAATTGCAGTTACAGGTATTTGGGAATGACTTTCAATGAACTCACTATTGTATGAAATGTGGGGTACATTTCACTCAGTTCTGGATGAAATTTGGCTTACATTGCACTGACTGCTGGACGGACTTCAGCTTACACTCGCTCTCCCCATGTATGAAATTTGGCTTTCACTGCACTCGCCGCTGCAGGAAACTTGGTTTACATTGCACTTACTGCTGGATGAAATTAGATTCTGGATTACACTGCGCTCCATGCTGGATGAAATCTGGCTGTTATTGCGCTCTGCTGTATGAAATTTGGCCTTCACTACACTCACTGCTGTGTGAAATTTGGCTTACACCGCACTCACTGCTGTTTGAAATTTGGCGTAAATTGTACTCACTGCTGTGAGAAATCTGGATTTCACTGCATTCCCTGTTACGTGTATTTTGAAAGATGTCTCCCCTTTGCATTCACAGAGGTATGAAATCTTTCATTCTACTTACTACTGTGAGAAATAAATTCTAGCTCAAATTGCACTTACTATTGTGTGAAGTTTGTTTTTCAAGGCGCCACTCTTAATATTTCGCATACACCCCTAACCAGCTTAGTCAAACTGAACATAACAAGGGGATGAGCAAGGGGTGAACAGGCGTCAGCTGCTTGTAATTTATTTGTACTCACCATGATTTTGACCGGCATGTCTATAGGTCCCGGGGCTTCGATAGCCTGCCCTCTGGGGACGTAACTCCAGTAGGTGCCGGCGAAGTTAAGGGGATTGCCGACATTGCCTTTCTCTCTGCCGCCAACGTCAGTTTCTATCCGGATAATGTCTTCTTTGTCTTGAAGCACTGTGGAGCAAAATGAAGCAAGGAAGGAGGTGAGAGGAAGTTAATTTAGTTTGACGTTTGAATTACCAACAACAAAAAATTATACCCAATGAATTCATGTGTGTGTGTGTGTGTGTGTGTGTGTGTGTGTGTGTGTGTGAGAGAGAGAGAGAGAGAGAGAGAGACTCGAGGGTGTGTGTGTGTGTGTGTGTGTGTGTGTGTGTGTGTGTGTGTGTGTGTGTGTGTGTGTGTGTGTGTGTGTGTGTGTGTGTGTGTGTGTGTGTGTGTGTTTCCTTTGGTTCCTCCTCCCGGGACGGCTCCAGTGGCTGACCGCTAGCTTTGGGCCCTCGAAGAGCCAGGAGAAGGTCGTGTGTTCAACACCCGACAGACTCAACCTCTGTACAGACGTTTTCTGTGCCTCCGTCTTTGAAATCACCTTCTTTGTGAAAAAAGACTATAACAAGTGTAGAAAAGCACCCTCTTCTCCCTTTTGGAGTGGGGGGGGGGGGGGTTAAAATGCACGCCATTTGGAAACAAGTTGACCTTTGGTTGTTCTACGAGAGAAGGACAAAGGAGATGTAGAGATGCTTACCCATAAAGAATTCCTGTTTCTTAACCCACTGGTGAAAGAAGAGAATGTCGGATGATCCTGCTGGTAGCGCCTTCACTGTGAGATTGGATCCTGAAAGTTTGACAGAGCTGTTTCAATAGAAGGCCTTCTTGGAAACCAGCAACACTGCCCTGTACTAATGTATTATATACACCTTAATACTGTGTTCAAAGCTATATTACCGGAGAGAGAGAGAGAGAGAGAGAGAGAGAAGATGATGATGATGATGATGATGATGAAACGGTTTTTATTCAGGATAGAGCCTTTAGGCATTACTGCCTGTCTTACATGCTGTCCTGCTATTCTACGTAAAGGGGGGGGGGGGGGGAGAGAGAGAGAGAGAGAGAGAGAGAGAGAGAGAGAGAATGACAAGGACACTTTAATTTTCAAGGATGACAGATTAGGTACAGTGTCCTTTCTTCTATCTTGTCCTTGCTACATTCTACTACACAAACTCTCTCTCTCTCTCTCTCCAATTTCAAACGGAATAACATCAAATTGATGGTAAAAAGAAAAAACAAAAACGTTAAGAAACGTATTAGTGCAGGCTCACACCAATACAGAATAGATACAACACCATGAGAGAGAGAGAGAGAGAGAGAGAGAGAGAGAGAGAGAGAGAGAGAGAGAGAGAGAGAGAGAGAGAGAGAGAGAGACAGACAGACAGGCAGACAGACAGACAGACAGACAGAGAACGTGTGTGTGCCTTACTGGCAGGAACCGTAAACTCTGTGTGACCGTGGTTGCAAGTCGAATTGTCCCCTCCACAAACCCCACACATGTCCCTCTCCAAACCTCCTCCGGCTCCGATAGATCGTCCGTTGCATCCAAATCTCTGTCGGAGGGACAGTTTGCAATGATTGTTGTTTTCACTATTTCATCAACTATAAGTCAACCGTTCACGGCCGACTGTATGCAGTACGTACTGTAATTGACGTCACTGTGTCTTAGCTTTATTTCATCAGGGCTTAACTCTTAAAAAGCCCATGGAAAAATCTCAAGTTTACTTGAAATCTTCAGCTCACAAGAAGCCACTTCAAGCCGCTATTATGCAATCTGCAGTGGTCTCGGGCCTAACGGGAAAGGGTGGGGTGGGTGGGTGTTTGGGAGTTTAACGTCCTTTTCCACCACATAAGGGTGATATCAAAGACGGGGCAACGAGAAAAAAGGCCAACACAAATATCTGGTCCCAGCCGGCGGGATTCAAACTCAGGGCCCGAGCACTGAGAGTCCAACGCTCTAACATTTCTAACGGGAAAGGCCCACGCCTTGCGTAATAGTGGCTTGAAGTGGCGACTATTGGTGTGCAATGGCTTCAGTTTTTCAACAAGTCTTATCATTTAGTGGACAGGTGGGTGGGTGTTTGCCATGAGCCAAAGGGAGGGAAAGTGTACAGATAGCACTGAGGTGGCAGAGCCACAAGCAGACGTCTGCAAAGAAGACACGTTTTGCAAAGGGTGTTTGGAGTTATGGAGTGAACGGTGGTCCAACAGGCAGCGCGTCGGATTTAGCCGCTGCGTTACTGAACGACCGTCACCGATGTCGTGGCGATGATGCGTGGGTTCGAGCCCAGGTCGAGCTTGTGATATGTGATACCGGTTTTTCCTGGCTGCTAGGCTGCTCAACGGGGGTTTCTCTCCGGGTTATCCGGCTTTCCTCCCCCAGCAAAATTGTAAAAAAAAAATATAGGATAGGTGTTGGATGGCGCTGCACCGCGGCGACGCGCTTCACCCGGGGGAAGCAACCCGAATTTCCAGAAAGGGATACTAAAGTATTCAACAACAACCAAAAAAAAAAGAAAGAAAAAAAGAAAAAAAAAAAAGGCAATTTGCCATCGGGGTGGGTGGGTGTTTGGGAGTTTAACGTCCTTTTCTACCACGTAATGCAATTTACCCTGGATTATTTTTCCAAATTAGACTAAAATCTGTGCAATGTGGTGCATTTTGGCATGATCTTAAGTGCTTTAGGTGAGGAAACACCTTTAAGGAAGAACATTTTCAGAAACAGACTAAAATCTGCAATGTGGTTCGTAGTGGCATGGTTCTAAGTGCTTCAGATGAGGAAATACTTTGGGGGAGGGGGGGGGGGACTTTTAGCCAAAGGTGGAAGATTATAAACCCTGTTTCATAGCGATGTGTCTCGCTCACTGACCAAAAGCACACGCAAGTCACTGCAAACTCACGCTCTGGTTTTATAAAGGCCTCCGAAGTGCTGAAAACTCTGCAGCGTTGACAGCTAGAGTTGCACGCATTACACACCGGTGACGCGGCTAAGCCGCGAATCCGACCGGCTGTCGATCGCAGTGACTGTTTTAGGCCGGAAAAGCGCGACACATATGCGGTGATGTGCAAGAATGCTGCCAGGAAAGCTAAGAACTGAAATGAATTTGATCATATTGTTATATGCACATATCAGTAAGACTTTCATCTTCCCACCCAAAGCGATTTTATATCGAAAATTTTATTCATGTAAGGACACGAGTCATATTTGTTCGACTGCAATGAGACTCGGGAGCTATTTTGCAGTTTAACACGAAGCTGACAAAAAATACCACGTTAATTCCAGTAGTTTCAAAACAGACACGTATCCGTGATGTCTTTGTGACTTGCATGCCAATTGTTGTGACGTAGGATGCTTTAGTGTTTTCGCAATTTAAACAAATATCAGAGCAGTGCGAAATCCTCGGCTAAGAACCGGCCAACCGTCTGTTTCATACAGGCTGGTTCTTAGCCGGGGTGAGTGCTGGTTCATAGCCACAAAATATTCACTACCAATTTTCTTTCTCGAACTACGCGCGATCTAAGCCACAAATTGCACTAATTTTCTAGGTGTGGCCGCAAGACATATTATAAAAATGGGACGTTTTCA